>MU261815.1:0-88450 GCA_020310875.1 Ceratopteris richardii | reverse complement strand
GGTCGTTAATTCCATCTTTATTATGTTGTTCTACATATTTTATTTTTCTTGCCTTGGCCAAGGATTTTAATATGAACATGCATGAAACTTATATAGAATCTACAACCTACACGCCAAAGTTGAATCTTTCTTTAGTGATTCTATATTTTCCTTTCCCTTGAATTTCTAAGTAAATGTCTTACCTTTTCCTTTAGATTGCTTACTTATTCTTTAAGTATGATCTTAATTCTCATTAGCCTTTAATAACATTCTATAGCCTCTAGATAATCCCAAACCTCTTGGATTTAAGTGAAGATGCTGAAAAAGTTCCAATCCTAAATTGTCCGATCTTTACTTCTATCCACCTAGTTCTCGTTTAGTTTTGTGGATCAGAATATGTATTTTCTTAGGAAAAGAACTCAGATTTAGATTCTTTACCATTAATTTATTTCTATTGAGTACTTGAAAAATATCAAAGATGTCCTCGATGGGTAGCTTTACCAATGCTAAAAAAAGATACCATTGACAAAATATATATCCATAAAACTAACAAAGTATGGTTTTAAGTTTATTTCACATGTTTCAATAGTATGCAATGCAATTTTCAACCTAAATGGAATGAGAAAAATGAATGATGCCTATATTTACTCCAAGCTTATACTTTTGGATCATTGACCTTTATTATGATGTGATGGTATTCTTGGTGGAGATTTAGTTTCTAAATAGGTCAGATGAACCATGTATACAAGTAGCCCTTGATTTGTTTTTTAGTGTCTTATTCTTTGGGTAATCATTCTCCTACCATTCGATTCTCACAAGAAGATTGAAGCTTCAAGTTGACTAATCATGGAAAATCATAGGTATACACATTTGAAAAAAATGAAGAGAACAATAAGTTCAAGTGCTAGAACCATCAAACTAACCCCACCTTATTTCTTATCAGGCCAATCTCTCTAAGCTCTTTACCTTGTTTCTTCAATGTTTCATTGTTGCATGAAGTTTATTTGGAGGGATTGATTGAATATCCTTGGATTCTTGTATGTGAGAATCATCTTGAGTTTGATAGGTTTCCAAGGTTAACCAAAAAATGAGAAAATCCTTGTTCGTGGAGTTCTTATCTCATAAAGATAAGTAGAGAGAAATGCAGTCATTAAGTGAAGGTCAATGAAATAGTTATTACTTCCATCACAATAAATTTCTCGAGATAAACTCTCATAAGTTTAATCTACCATCAAATGCTTAGATACTAGCAATAATTCCTATAAATCCTTTCCATCTTGGACTATGGCATACTATTCTTTTCCATATGGAAAAAAGGTTCCTCTACCTAGATTCAACTTCTTTATTTCAAAGGTCTTTCACTTGATGTTTCGGATTAGGATAGATCTATTGTGTTAGTTCTTGACACAAATTTCAACCATAAAAGTCAAATATGCATATTTATTATGTTTCTCTATATATTCCTTTCTCTTCTCTGTTTGGGTAAATATTTTTAAATTGTTCACTTAGGCTTGAACAAGGATGTTTATAAACTTGTATGAAACTTATATAGTATCTACAAGATGCTAGCCAAAGTTGCATCTTTCTTTAGTAATTCAATATTTTCCTTTTTCTTGAATTTCTAGGTAAATATCTTACCCTTTCCTTTGAATTGCTTAGTTATTTTTTAACCATGCTCTTTTCATTAATTCTAGTTGTTGAGATATTGGACTATGGCACACTATTCTTTTCCATATGGATTAAAATTTGCTCTAAAGAGATTTACGTTCTCTATTTCAAGGGTTATCATTTGATCATTTTAGATTAAGGTAGTTCTAATGTGATAGTTATTGGCATCAATTTGCACCATAAAAGGTCAAATTTGCATCTTTACTCTCTTGCTCTATATATTCATTTTTTTACTTTACCTTTTCCTTTAAACTGCACACCTGGCTTGAGCAAGGACTTTTATATAAATTGTATGAAACTTCTATACTATAGATTTTGGCCAAAGATGCATCTTTCTTTAGTGATTCAATATTTTCACTTTCTTGAATTTCTTGATAAATTTCTTACCTTGATTTTAGATTTCTTACTTTGTTTTGAACCATGATCTTTTCATTAATTCTTGTTGAGATATTGTACTATCGCATACCATTTTTTTCAATATGGTTAAAAGTTTCCTCTGGCTCAATTCAATCTCTTTATTTCAATGGTTACCACTTGATCATGCTAGATTAATATAGATCTAATGTGATAGTTATTGGAATCGATTTCCACCATAAAAGTTCAAATTGCATCTTTATTCGGCATTCTACATATTCTTTTTCCTTATCTGGTTGGGTAAATATTTTAACTTTTCCTTTAAATTTCTCACTTAGGCTTGAGCAAGAAATTTAATATAAACTTTCATGAAAGGTCTATAGTATCTAGAAGATATGGGCCAAAGATTCATGCAAGCTTCATAATTCATTTGTTTGTTCAAGCCCTTCAAGTCTAGCAAGCTATCTCAAAAACTTATATATACGAATCCCTAGTGAGATAGATCCTTAGACTTCAATTTTATCCCTTATTAGTCTCTCCCTACCTATAAACAATCATAGACTTCTTTATTTTCAAATTTTTTTATTTTTCTTTATTGGTCGACCCCAATGTAGCATATGCACCTCTCTTCAACTCTTTTTATTAATTTTTCTTTTCCTTTTTCCTTATCTTTCTTTTTATTTTTTATTCATTCCTTTTTCTTTTTATTTTTGGACCATTGGATGTATGGGGATGGCACTATAATCACAAGGTATGGTCGCAATCTGATCTAGAGTGTAGGATTTAGTAAGAGAGTGAGTAGGAATCAAGGAGTCAAGCCTCACTAGGATTTCATACACACTAGTATATATAGGTATTTGGTCACACATCACCTTCTCCTACTTAGGTCTTCACCCACAAAATTCTTAGTGAGTCAATAACCAAATCTATTTATATAATTCATTTGATCATTCATGTGTCTCCTATAATCACACTAGCTAGATAATTACTTGTTTATAATTGATTATTTTAAAATTATACAATAGTTAGCACGTCAATCACATACATAATGAAATGCATTTATATATACATTCGAAGAACAAAATAAATAATAATGGAAATGTTTTAAAACAATTTATTCAAAGTCACACATATCCGTCATCTTCTATGTTTCCACTCCATATCTTTATCTTCAATTCTTTATTCGGTTTCCTAAATTCATGTGAAAATCAACCAAGAAACAATAGTTATATACATTTATATACAAAATTCACTTTAACATTTTTGAACCTTTGTTGATTAGGTTTTTCCCTTGAATATCATCTTCTTCGATAGGTTCCATCCAAAGAAGCCATTCTTGTGAATTAGCCACCAAACTATGAGTGTATGTTGTGGAGAATCGATGAATCCACAAGAAGAGAATTCAAATAGCTTCTTCTATTCGTGTGTGGAAGCACTTATACATGTATTTTATGTATACAATGTGCTTAATTTAGTTTTGGAAGATACTCCCATGCATGTATTTTCTTTAAATTCATGCATAGGATCATTTGGAGATATATGTTGGAGCTCTATTCAAGCACACGAACAACATAAGGAAGAAGAAGCTTGGAGCACAACACACAAACTCAAAAGTCTTTGTGAAATCTTCCCTATATTCAACCACACAAGTAGAAGTGGCTACAATAGGCTGCTTCTTCCTCAACCAAGATATGCATGAGCTACCAAGCATGAAGCAAAAACCATTGATGGACACACAAGTGTCATACAACAGACCCAGTGAGAGTCAAAGAAAGCATGTAAATCTGGCAATAGTGATTCCCCCTCAAGATAAAACCATCCAAGTAATCGAGTACCACTCAAGTAGTGAAAGATACGCTTAATTGCCTACCAATGCTTCACACATGGGCAATGCATAAACTTTCTCATCTAAGAGATAAAAAACTAAACATCAGGCCGCGTTATGCATAAATAATCCAACCAAAGGAGTGGTAATAGGTTTGCTGTCCTCAAGGCCAAAATGTTGCAATATTGTATCAATATATTTTGTTTGACACAAAGTTAACCCCCCATCAAGTTACATAGAATGAATGCCAAAATAATGGTGCAAATGCTCCAAATCTAACATCTCAAAAGAGGCATGAAAATCAGCCTTAAATTCAACAATATGCTTCTCATTAGGACAAGTGAGCAGCGTGTCATCAACATACATAACAATGATCAGAAGTACATCATCTACACGCTTAACATATAAGTGCTCTCAGTTGATTGTTCTCAAAACCATGTGCAATCAAGTAGGCATGTATCTTTTTTGGTACTTGTTTCAAACCATATAATGCCTTTTTCAACCTGCACACTTTGTTTGCGTGCCCTTTATAAAAAAAAACCAAAAGGCTGAAAAACATACGCTTCTTCATGTAAGTCACCATTCAGAAATATTGTTTTAATATCCAATTCATGTACATTCCAACCATGATGAGCTGCAAGTACACATATGCTACAAAAGGTAATCATTTGGCTTATGGGAGCAAAGGTCTCATCAAAATCAATGCCTATTTCTTGAGCATAACCTTTTGCAACAAGCCTAGCCTTATAGCTATGACCTATTCCATCAAGCTTATGGTTCAGCTTGTATACCCATTTAGTGCCAATGGTCTTTTTTCCAGGAGGAAAATCACATAAAGACCATGTATCAATCTTCATAATTGCATCATATTCTAATTTCATAGCAGTAACCTAAGTTTTTGAATTTTGTGCTTCATAAAAAAACACGCTCATTTTCATCACAAAGATTAGAGGCAGCCATAGCATAGCAATCTGATGCAAAAGAAGCACTATGCGATCTTGAACAATTAGGATATGAAAGCTCTGCATCTAATTTGTTATCTTGCAAAGTCTACACCAACCATTTAGGCATAGCTTTTGCCTCCTCTATATTAGCCCTCTAATGAACAAGTGCATCATGTAAATCTACATCATAATGATTTGCATCCTCATGTGGAACCTACAAAGGTTGAGAAATTGCCTCATTTGGACCTGCACTAGACGATCCACCTATAAAAAGAGGCAACAAAGTGTCATACATATCTTTGGAGCTAATTGATGTCTCCTTCGTACATGAAAGTAATGATTGAATTGCATCTTCGACAAAAATAACATCGCAGTGTCAGCGTGAAATGAAGATCACCCAGTGGATCAGTTATGGTTGTGTAACAGGTCTTATCATGTGACTGCACATGGGGTGTCTTTTAGTATGCTTTAGGATGTAAGACGTGAATTAGTGTTATGAGAAGTGTTTGTCTATATTCTATTGGCCTAATCATATACCTATTTGCATATTTAACTATATGGAGGGCGTTTACTCGGTGTCACTTAGTTCAAGAGATATGTTCAAGTTTAATGAAGTATTACTGACCATACGGTTGTGCGGCTTGATACCTAGACATGCCATAATTGTATAATTCTGATGCTAGTAATGCAATCTTTTATGAATTCTTCTTCTTCTAGTTCTATATTAACTACATTCTTCTTAGATTGAGTGGTATTATTTATAGGTGTAGGTAATAAAAACTCAAAACTAAAAGATGAAGAGATAGCATTTCCATTCATAGACTCATTATTCACAAACATCGGAAGTAAATACAGAATAGTATAAATTGATGATTGATCAAATGGTTCACCAATTCCATAATCTTTGATGTGGATTAAGTAAAACTTTTTTCTTGGCGGTCCTAATCATGAATCTAAACTAGTTCAACAAAATAACCTTATACAAATATAAGTAAGAATGCAAAGATAATTCTCTAAAATCCTAATACAAGACTAAGCTTAAAGAAATTGATTTAGGAAAAGTGAAAGAAGTAGCACGTATGCAACTCCAATCTCTCGATCTCAACTCCTCCTAAATACTCGTCAATGCTTTGAAAAAATACAATAGGAAAAAAAACATAAGTATTTTTTATGAAACATAAAACGCACTCATGCTTTACTTTCAATATAGACATGTCATTGATGCTCACTCATCATATTCATTCATGTATAAATTAACTTGTATACATCTATACATTCATACCCTTTACATGCATACATTATTCATTACTTATGCATGTTCATGTACTTATACACCTCGTCTTACATTAATCATGCATATGCATTCATATTCATTCTCATTGATACATGCTTCTACGTCATGCATACATACTATACTCATTCATACGTGCATACTCTTCATATGCATACATCTTACATACATGCACATGCACTCTCATTCATACACACTTATGTATGGCATATGCACATATCATTCACGCACATGCACTCTTGCATGCTCATTCTTTCATACACTCATGCATATACTCATAGATGCACATGCACACACTCTTTCATAGACATGTACTTAAATACTTGTATACATATGTACTTATGCTCATAAAAACACTATCACACATACAATCATTTAATCATTCATTCATGCACATTAAAACACTATCACATATGCATAAATACATTCACTTAAACATGCATTCATGCACATATATGCATAAATACATTCACTTAAACATGCATTCATGCTCATGGACACATCTATCTTATACATGCTTGCTTATGCTTCTACACTTATGCATATATATGCTTACACTCACACATATGCATGCACTTATGCACTCTCATGCATTTATATTTATAGACATGCATATACATACATTTCATATGCACATGTTTCACTCACTTATGTATGTGTAGATCTTTTACGCATGCATGCTTTCTCATGCACATGCATTCTCTCATATGCAAATCTCATATGTACGCACACTCGTATTCACATACATTCATACACATACAAACACATGCATCTCACATTCACATGCATACATATAACTCTCTGATAGGCATGTATCATTCACACACACATACATTTATTTCACATACACACGCATGTTTACTACATCTCATACATACATGCACATGCATATGTATTCTTACATATGCTTTCATACATCAAAATTAACCAAAATTCATTTTGAGCTAAGTAAAATTTTTAATTCATTTCTATTATATCACTAAATAATGAGCTAAATATTTATGTTTGGCAATACATATAATTACTCTTTAATTGATCTAATTACAAAAGGAATCCAAATAAAAATAAAAATAATAGAAGAATATATAGTTATTTATTTCTCTCCCTCTACGTTCTCTCTCTGTCTCTCTCTCTCGCATTCTCTCTCTCTCCTTGTCTTTATTTTTGCTCCTCTCCTCAACTGCATTTGCACATTCTAGACTTCTATGTGTGTCCTTGATGTTTTTCTAAAATAGACAGAGTGATAAGAAATTGATATGTCGAAGGTACATCTTCTCCCTTGATAGTGTCATGCCATACTCCATTGACATCTTCTGTGTGTCTCTATCCAATAGTGATATGTGTGTCCTTGATGTTTTTCTAAAATAGACAGAGTGATAAGAAATTGAGATGTCGAAGGTACATCTTCTTGCTTGATAGTGTCATGCCATACTCCATTGACATCTTCTGTGTGTCTCTATCCAATAGTGAGCCATGAAAATGAATATATTATATTAGTAAAAGGTGAAATCTCTCACGAAGTAGACTTATCTGAAAAAAAATCTCGAGAAATTGTGAAAATGCTTATCCGACATTGAGTGCGCTTGTTGGTATGAAAGTCATCCATCACTGACTTCATTCGTTTATCTTTGTTGGCACGAGAACCATCCATCACTGATATCATTCCTTGATCTACTATGACATCTTTGACTCTTGTCTTTCTCATCATAAGATGAAAGACTGTATGCGAGATGATAAGATGAAAAACTTTGCACTAGAGTTGAAGAAAACGCTCTCTCGCTCTCTCTCTCTCTCTCTCTCTCTCTCTCTCTCTCTCTCTTGCGTGCACCAGCTGGGAACGAGTTGCTCGTGTCCATTCTGTACAGAGGCTCGTCCGCTGAGATCAAAAGTTGTGGCTTTCTTCACAGAGAGCAGATGAGAGGGAGAAGTCAGAAGTAGGGCTTCCGGGCGAGGACACGAGTAGAAGGGGATCCCACTCAAAGCACGCCCAAGAGTGGCTATGGTCACTCTCCAATTGTTTTCGGAGGTAAGCAACAGGAGCCTCATTTCTTGCCTGATACAAAGTGGTAAGTGTATCCCAAGCATCCTTTGATGTTTCGCAAGAGTGAATGTGAGGGATAATGGCTCGTTTGACATGCAAAGCTATCAATGCATGTGCCTGATCATCTCTACCATCCCAATGAAGTTGCTTTGTTGTAGGTGCAGCAAGAACGTAGCACAAACACAAATTTGAAAGACATCTTTGACTCTTGTCTTTCTCATCATAAGATGAAAGACTGTATGCGAGATGATAAGATGAAAAACTTTGCACTAGAGTTGAAGAAAACGCTCTCTCTCTCTCTCTCTCTCTCTCTCTCTCTCTCTCTCTCTCCGGACTACAGCAGGCGAAGGGGGCAAAAGAACCAATCTCTCTCTCTCTCTGCGTGCACCAGCTGGGAACGAGTTGCTCGTGTCCATTCTGTACAGAGGCTCGTCCGCTGAGATCAAAAGTTGTAGCTTTCTTCACAGAGAGCAGGTGAGAGGGAGAAGTCAGAAGCAGGGCTTCCGGGCGAGGACGCGAGTAGAAGGGGATCCCACTCAAAGCACGCCCAAGAGTGGCTATGGTGTCCACAGATAGGACCAGCCATGTCTAGGAACTCGCGAGCAAGGACTCGGCGAGGACTGGAAGTGGGATTTCAGCCAGAAGCGCGGCCATATCATGCAGAAGAGAAGAAATACCGAGCGGAAGTGGACGTTGAACGAGGGGAGGGAGAAGAAAAGATACATACCTGAAAAAATACAATAGCAAAACCATGCTCATCATCATCATAGATAGTTATATAAACTCACATTCCTTTTTTACGCACACTCATGGACACCATTTTTTAATGCACAGTTATGCACACACCAAACACAAACTTTTTTATGCGCACTCATACACACCACACATTTTTTTATTCGTTTTCTTTTGTTCTTATTATTATTTTGTATAACTCCTTAATGACTTTTAATTTAGGCTTACCCTAAAGGAGTGTTGTATTTTGACGGTCGACTATGCCCGTCAGTTATGAAGGTTATCTAGAGATCCTACCTGTATTTTCTATTTTTAATGTATTTTTGAAGGTCAAAAATATTTTTTGACTGTATTTTACGATAAAAAAAGGCCAAAATGGGCAATACGGCCGTCAAAAATCAACACTGCCCTAAAGTATAATGTAATTATGTAATTTAATATTCACATACACACACATATTACAATAAATAGTTAACCATAATATGGGATATATTAACCAAATGTGATCATATGTTTAATAAAATATTTTCATGCATCACACTTATGTTATACTCACATGCGCATAAATCTACACATACATTGATTCTCAATCAGATAAATTAAATTCCTAAAGAATTTTGCATAAATGAGATATGTATATTACATATCCGAGAAAGCATATAAATATATACTCGTTGGTTCACTCACACATTCATTCTCAGACATATACTTGCATTAATACACATAGTTGCACGTTCAGATGCTCATTCTTAATGAACCACACACTCGTTCATATGAAAAAAGATAAACCAAATAATAAGACAAATGAGCATATGCTTTAGACACTGAGGATAAATGTCCGCATAGGGTTAAAGTCAGTATAGGTTAATCTTATACCTTTTGGATCCAATCATAGGGTTAATATCAAAAATAAATAGAGGATCACATACGGAAACTTGCAAATACCTAAAAGAGAGTTCAAACAAATCAGAAACTTATAGAAAACACATCTTAAAATATTTTTAGAATTCACCAATTTATAAGAAAATTTTAATTTTCTTGTATATCAATTCGAGGGATGAAATCGTTTCGACAACGGTTAACCAAAATGCATTTAATTTATGGAGGATATAGATGATAGCGTTTGCTTTCATAGTTGTACCCAACAAAATTATATTTAACTACTTTATCATCCAATTTCCTACTTTGTTGTTCAAGCATTAAGGTATATGCCAGACAACCATAGACACGCAGATGAGCAACAAATGGCTTATGACCATGCCAAGCTGCATATGGAGTGATAGATTGCATTGATTTGGTGGGAAACCTATTAAGTACATATACTACACACATAACAACCTGACACCTATTAAGTACATATGCTACACACATAACAACCTCAAGCCAGAAGTTATGTGGTAAAGCCTAACTTTTGACCATACACCTCATCATCTCCATGAGTGACTTGTTCTTCCTTTCAGCAACTCCATCTTGTTGAGGTGTATATGCCATTGTACATGATGTTTTATCCCATGCTCAGCCATAAATGCATTAAAATCAAAAGACATGTATTCCCCCCCTCGATCAAACGAAGGGTGCCCATTTTACATGCTAACATATTTTCAGCCATAACCAGAAACTATTTGAAGCACACAGACACTCTCGACTTTTCTTTCAATGGATACACCCATGCATGCATTAAAAAATCATGAATAAAAGTCACAAAGCAAAGATAGTTCCCAAAAAGAGGTGTTTGCATAGGACCACAAACATCACTGTGAACAAGCTACAATTTATGAGTAGCTCAAACTAAACCATCTTTTTTGGAGGAGGAATGCTTTATTTTTCCCAAAATATAGCCTTCACAAACATCTTTAGAAGGTGCCTTAAGTTTGGCCAGAGAGGACACCATTTCAGATTTCTATAGGCATAGCAAACTAGAAAAATTTAGGTGATCAAAGCATGCATGCCAAAGCTTCGCATCTAAGATAGCCTGAGAATCTAAAGCACATGTTGAATCATTCATAGATTTTGCATAAACTTTGAGCTTTTAGAGCCCATGACATAAAATGCCAGAAGCAATAATCACATCACTATTTGAAAGATCATGAATTGTACATTTGTCATCAACAAAGTTGACAATCAAGCCGATGTTGGCTAATGCTAAAACTAATCATAGATTTTTCTTGATTCCTGGCACAAACAGAGCATCTGACAATGTGGAAGAACTACCATCACACTAGTCAAAATTATCTCACCAACTCCCGTTACAAGATAAGAGGAGTTGTTAGTGCATGTGAGAGTATTCCATGTAGGGGTAGGCTCAAGTGAACAAAAGAAACTATGCTGCAAGATTATATGTTTGGGCTCCCCATTATCAAACTATCAAACATCTGAGTCTACTATAAACATGCATTGCTCATGAGAAGATGGGTCATAGCTACAAATAGTAGTAAACACCCATTCTTCATTTTGCACAAGATTAGCATACTCTATTTTAGGTGTAGAGGCCTCTGCAACTACCATTCCATCCTCTTTCTTGTTTGCCTCTTTTGCAGCTAGTTTTGCACAACTCTTTATGACATGACCATTTCCTTTATAATATTTGCAAAACTATTTTTGCTTTACTAATTTCTTCTCATCTTTTCTTCATTCTTCACTTGTGCAAAATTAGCAGATTTCTGCTTACTAGTAGATGAGCTCCATTAACCTATGCCCTTTTGACTAGCTAAGAAAGCTTGATCTACAACATGCATAATAGACATGCTCTACCTGGATTGATCTTCCTACAACAAAATAGATACCAACTCCTTGAATATTAAGGCATTTGGATTGCCTTTCATCATCAACAAAGGAGTAGAAGCCAAACCCTGATATGAATCCAAAAGACCATTAAGAATCAAATGTACGAGTGACCCATCTAGTAAGACTTCATCAACAGCAATCAAATGTTCCTTCAAATGTTTGATCTTTGTCAAAAAACTATCCATAGAATCTCCTTCATTCATATGCTCACTCTCCAATTGTTTTCAGAGGTAAGCAACAGGAGCCTCATTTCTTGCCTGATACAAAGTGGTAAGTGTATCCCAAGCATCCTTTGATGTTTCACAAGAGTGAATGTGAGGGATAATGGCACGTTTGACATGCAAAACTATCAATGCATGTGCTTGATCATCTCTACCATCCCAATGAAGTTGCTTTTGTTGTAGGTGCAGCAAGAACATAGCACAAACACGAATTTGAAGGTCGTCATCTTCAATGCCATCTGCATTACCTTCAATAACTATATTTGTAGGTGTAGTAGGATGTTTTTCAACACCCTACACAATATTCCACAATCCCTTTGCTACCAAAGGTGCTTTTGCAAGAACGAAAAATAGTCTCTAAGGAGAGAGCTTCAAAGCACAATTTCTATTAAACTCTTTTTCACTACACACACAACACTTGAGCACACAAGTCCTTATTTTTATAATGCACACACTAAAAATTCTCAACAACGTGCAGCTGAGTTTCACTTTCAAACAACTCCCTTCTCAAATCTCTTTCACACACTCTCTCTACCATACTTTAGTGCAACTTTTCCGTTATATTTTAGCATTGTCCTTTCTTCCATTTAAAGAGAGTTTTCTAGTGTGAATCTTTCAAGCAAAAGCTTGTAAGTTTTTGAGGAATCCAACACTGTAAATTGAATCCATCTAGTTCTAATCCTTGTTATGCAAATCCCTCATTTCTCTATGGCATGAGAATCTAACAAGGGCTACTAGGTGATAACAGAACATGCAACAAAGCAGAGTTGCATCCAATCTCATGGATGCACATCTCTAAGCTATAAACCTAAAAACAAGCATCATCGAAAAGCTTGTGACCATCCTTCATGAATACAATTAGCAATGGTGTGGTTGGTGGCATCACCAATAGCACAATACATCTAGTGAATCAAGGCATAGGAGATTATCGTGTTTCTAGTGTCTCGATAATAGGTACATTACAATTGCTTGGAGATTCTATAGATCAAATCCAAACATTTGAAGCTTCCATTCTAGAGGATCTAGATACCTTATCAAATCAATAAACTCTCCCTTGGTCTTTGTTAAATCTTTCTAATCAATGTAAAAGGTTGTTGATAAAACAACTCGCTACCACATCAGGTCGGGGGTGACTATCTACCAAAAAATGCCTATAGGCGCTTCTAAGATTGATGGCATAGCTATGTATAGGTTGATGGGGTTGTTCCCTAAGGCCTTGCAGAACATCATATAGTTTTGAGGTTGATTTAGTCCATTGGAATTCCATATTCAAGACTTCATAGTCTCAAAAATGATCAGGGCCAAATTTTGTTCACCATTTGACTCCTTCCATTATAAGTGTTGCTTGGAAAACTTGGCACTTGTGAGTAGGGTCTCTATTTCCATCCAAAAAAGTGTAATGCTTCTCAAACGTCAAAATATGAGCATCCATATCATCATTATAATGATCCACAAATTTGGTATTATGTAACTCTATGGAGCTTCTTAGTGGTGATCAGCATCATTGCCTCTATGAATATTGTTTACTCCTAAGGCAACCGTCGAAGTATCATCGAACACTGAGTTTGTTGGGGTCCAAAAATGTTTGTTGTCAGGTTCAGACTATTAGAATGCGGATTTTGTTTATATGAAGTCCCACTCATGTAATCTTGAGGTGAGAGATGTAGTAGTAGCCTCTACAAAATTGTCAAAAAGTTTTATAGAAGATTCTTCATACTCATTACCAAATTTGTGTTTTAGGAAAGTTTGGGGATAGGTAAGGGAAACTCAAGGGAAGTTTAGTGGAAATGGGAAAATCCATGACAATTTGGCCTTTGGCCTTTCTTTAGGGAAGTTTAGGACACGTTTGGTGGAATTTGGTGTAAGCTTCTCTCGATGAATTCATTGGTTGTTACTACATCTCGTCCTTCGATCAAAATTTTATGGCCACCTTCCTTTGTTCATAATAAAAATTAAAGAGTAAAGGTGAACTACCTTTTGTTGGGAGTACTAATTCTAAAACTTCCTTATCCATTCTTTATTTCCTTTCAATTGGGATACTAGGTTATTCTTTTGTGCAGAGCAAGTAATTGAAGCTAGAGCATGTTGTGTGGGCATGTCACAACCTCCATTAGGCTCTCTCTATCCTAGTGTCCCACCTAGTTCTTTACAAGTGTTGTTTCTCTACTTCTACTTGCCAGTATCCTGCAAGCCTTCTTTACCAAGGCGATCCCAACATGGTGACCATTTTGTTACCAAGTTTCTATTCTCGCAACCCAAGTAATCGTGGAAGTGTATTCCTAGAACTACAAACCCAACCTTGCCATCAATGTTTCTATGAACCTTCCTGACTGCATTTTGACATATTCCTAAAATGTGGCTAGAGAGGCAGGCCACTTCTTAAGGAAGTGGGCTCTCCTATTAGGAATGTGTAATTTACCTCCTTACTAATAGTTTGATGAGGTAGATAACTTGAAGGAGCCCTAAAAAACTACCAATTGAAGATAGAATGTTAATTACCTAGCCAGTTTCAAATATAATATGCTACCAATTTTAGTCTTCCTTCCATCCCTTGGAGTTTGCCAATCTACCATTGTACACAATCAGTTTCTTGATAGGACTACCGTTGGAATAAATTACCAAAATCTATCTATTATATGGTCTACAATCTATTTGCATACACTTGGAGTGCCATACAAACATAGTTGAGAACTATCCATGAAAAATATTCACTAACTACACTCTTACAACACAAATGAATAGAGAAAATCCATATAGTTTTATTCAAAAAATGACTACACGCATATAGATTGCACAAAGACTAAATGAGAAGATTGATATCACAAAACTGTTGAGTACAAATCAAGGAGATTAAGACTCATCAACAAGGCAATGAGTCCTAAGGAACAAGAGGACTATTCTTCCACATAATGTTTTCTTTCTCTATCCACCTCTATGCATCTATCTCTCTTCTTCCTTCTATGAATTCCATCATTGTTACTTCTTTTATAGCCATTACCCAAGAAAAGTCTATCAATTTTGTACTACAAGGCAACTACCACCTGAGGGAATGGCCTTTTTGTTACTTGCTAAGGTTCTAAAGTGTTCTCTGTATATGACATATTTCTTTACTTCCTAGGAACGACGATTACAAAAAAATGGATTTTATAAATGTAAGCAAATGAAAATATGTATTCAGATTTTTATATCAAAAAATATAATTACAAGTCCTTGAAAAAACCCTAACAAAATTAGCAATATTTAAAACAAATATATCTCTGTTTTCATGGATTTGTTGTATACCCACATGCGATAAAAAGTTCGTGATCATACCTATCTCAAATGAGAAAAGAGAGTTTTTGATCGGAGTGAAAGAAGGGTAACTTTTTGAATTTCAAAAGTTTCTATTAAATAAAAGAAATCTTTTTTTATTGTTTTACAATTTATTTATTGATTTAGACTCGAACTTGCACCAATATTTGGTCATACGGACAACATATTCAAATAACAATTATTGATGACTTATGGCCAAAACAAAATTGTTGTGTTATTGCTTTTTTCAAGCAATTATCAAGTGTGAGTTGAAAAGACATGAATCATGTTGATGGTGAACTTGGTTATGTGGAACTTGTAGTTGGCATTCATGAAGTGTCATAACATGTCTTCAAGTAGGTACATTAAATATCTCATTATGCACACTATCATCTATACTTTTTGCAACCATAAATAATTTAAACAAATTTGATTAATATATCTTGATTGATACTTTTAAAAGAAGATTCATTTTGTGCTAGGTATAAAGGCAATAATGCAATAATGAGAAGAGAACTAACCAAAGTTTGGGCACTTAAAAGTTGACGCAGCATTGTGGAGATTTGAAACCCTCTATGGGGACAATTGAAATTGAAAATTCTAATTTGTAAGCTTTGGTTACCTCAATCATTGTATGTGCTAATGAACTATTTATTAGTTTGTATCATCGAGAAAAAAATCAAAGTCCATCAAAGGCTTGGTAAGAAAATGATTAGGGATGTTCATCTTGCACACACGAAATAAATTACATATTCTTGAATTACTCAAAGAGATCGATCCAAGCATATGTAATACCTATCCAAAAAACTTGATCTAACCCTTAGAAAAGCATATCCAATGTGTTCACACTTTGGTAATGATATGGCCCATCAAATATCAGAACCAAAATTCTACTCAGTCATATATTAGAGGTCAACAATCACTTGAATCCAATGTGAATCCTTGTTCTCTGTTCAAGATGCACCAAACCATTAGTCTATTATTTCAGCTCGCATATGTGTGGACAACAAAACACATAACCTTTACCATAGTGTAAAAGCACCATAAACTCACATTAGTTTTCATTGAAAAGCACCTTTCACTTGGGATGAATTTCGCAAAAGCTAACAAGGCATCAAAATCAACTTGTGCTATGCTGAAAAATTATTAAATCACTTTGGAAACAACTCTTGTGGAAAATCAATGCAAAAAATAGATCACAATACCAACCATGTTAACACAAGCACATCTCAAGAGTGTCTTTAATTAAGGCACATTGCTCATCTGATGTCTATAGCATATGAGGACTTCTTTAATTATCATCAACATTGAAGCTTTTATTACACATTAACCTCAAGGGTGCTCTACACATCAATCAAGCTTGGGAAAATTTTCTTCTCTCACATGTTCTTTGGAGGTGAAGTGCTTCTTGCACACACAATTTTAGGACGTGCTTCAAGGTGTACAACGAGGAGTGTTTCTATTGTGGACTGCTTAGAGGAATGTATGCTTATACACTTTGGAGGACTAAGGATTATTATAAAAACAATCATGCCAGCTTCCTTAGTGTATAAGCATACATTACTCCAAGCAATGTTTTACTGAATTTGAGCTTAAATATAATCAATTACCTAAAATTAAAAGAACAATGATTGAGCCAAGAAAAGTAAAATGTTTCCTAAAAGCAATAGATAAAGCTTCAAATAGAGAGTTACGACCATTTTAGAGGATGCATGTAGTGTACATGGACTTACAATTGATTGGAATAATATGCATAATGTAGTCCATTGCATTGCTCAAAGACAAAAGTGGAAATATGGTGATATCCAAGTGCCCAAACATTAGTGAAAGAACATATTCTTGGTGAAGCTATTCCTAGCGATGATCTACCTCCAACAATAGTTGAGAGAGTTGACCCAAAGATATCACAATTAGAATCTAGTTTTGATTTCCCTATTCAAAAATTGATAATCTACCGAGAAGTCTTATAATAGAGATTGTTATTCCTAAAAGAGTGCAACATTCTAGACTAAAACTCATGACCAATGGAAAATACAATTTTATCAACCTAGAGATGAACATGGTGTGAAGAATTTGACCATTATCATTGGAGACGTACTTCTTTGGAGGAAACGAAAGATAGGAATTCAATGGTTAAAATTGATAGACAATTTTTTTTACTATGTCACTAAATGACCATTAGCAAGAAACTTTGGAAAAGGTGGAATGAAGAAGTTTTATGACACATCCACAAGCCAAAACATGTATGAATTAAAAGTCGACAATGCAGATGATGATTGAGAATCTTAGTTTTGGTAGATGGTACTAATGCATCCCCCTATATGAATCTATATGTTTAGTTTTTGATAAATTTATCTAGAAGATGAGACTTGTTGTTCCTCTTTGAGTTTATTAGATTAATCTCATCTTTTAAGGATTGAAAACACCAAGATACTATCTTTGAAGAATGTCTCTTGCATTCTCTTTCTTACACATACATTACATTAGATAATCCAAATTTATACTTTGTATGCCAAATCTATGGTGACGAAATTCATAACCTATGTTACATGTTCTTCCAAAAAGATTAAGATCTTTATAACTACATCTCAAGATGGGAATTCATAGTGTAAAAGATTGCGCTATCTTTAAGGTCACAAATAGGAATAGATTATTACAACCATTTCTTCAATACTTAATCCTTATGGATCTCTAGTTGGATCTCAAACCTTAAAGGTCTTCTTGATCCTTCTAGAATTCTCTCCCTTTATATTGTAAATCTGTTTAAAGATGTTCTATGCCAGCATTGTAACCAGATCTTTCTTATTCTTCTTGTTGACTTGAATTATCAAGTATCCAAAATATTATATCCCTGAGCTTTCTTTCAAGTTTGGCCTAAGACAATCTTTATGTTACTCTAATTTCAATTCATAATTTTGGATGAAGCTTTTAGAGCTTCAACCTTTGGAGTTTGCCTTCAAACTCCAAGAAGTTGATCCTCTCTTTCTTTTTAACTCTATATGAAGTCTATTGAGAGATAGAACCTTTAGTATTTTTGTTGGAAGAATTCTTATTCCCTTTGAGAGGATAATTGAAGAAGATTTCTATTTTTAGACATTATCTTCTTGACGTATTCCATTGGATCATGAATCCCTTTTTCTTCAGGCCACTAGAAAAGTACTCAACAAGATTCAAGACCCACCATCCCATACCAATGGGTTCTTAATCAAATCCACATAACTATATATTTATACTTTGTTACCTTCTCTGACCTTTTTAATGCTTTCTATTTGCTACAAATTATGGTACCAAATTATGGGATCAAGGACTAAGGTGCTTGGATACACCATGTAGTTTCACAAAAGGTACATCACTAACGTGAGTTCTTGGAGCATTTTGTTTGATGCATTCCCTTGGGCACTGTTGGACATCATTACCATCGAATCCCCTAAATCACTCCGCACACCCACCTAATTTGCCCTACTCTCTATCTCCAATCTATCCCTTCCTTTCACCCCACTTAATTTTTGCTACCCTATATCTCCAAAAGTTGTCCATCCCCCTAAATCACCCCCAATTCCCCTTAAATCCCTAATTCATCCCCCATCTCCCCTAGAACCAAAATTTTCCTCCCTTCTCCCTTAGATCCCTAATTCAACCCCCATCTCCCCTAGAACCCAAATTCGCTCTCAAATCCCCTAGATCCCTATTTCGTCCCCCATCTCCCCTAGAACCCAAATTTGCTTATGTCCTCCCCTAAGATCCTAATTCGACCCCCATCCCTCCTAGAACCCAAAATTGCCTCCTCCGCTAAGATCCCTATTTCAACCCCGTTCCCCCCCTATAACCCAAATTTTCCCTCAAATCCCCTAGATCCCTAATTTGTCCCCCATCTTCCCTAGAACCCAAATTCGCCTCCCTCCTCCCCTAAGATCCCTAATTCGACCCCCATCCCCCCTATAAACCAAATTTGCCTCCCTCCTCCCCTAGGATCCCTCATTCGACCCCCATCCCCCCTAGAACCCACATTCACCCTCAAATCCTCTAGATCCCTAAGTTGTCCCCCATCTCCCATAGAACCCGAATTTGCCTACCTCCTCCTCTAGATCCGTAATTCTTCTTGCATCTCCCTTATAACCCAAATTTTCCTCCCTCCTCCCATAGATCCCTAATTTGACCCCCATCTCCCCTAGAACCCAAATTCCCCCTCAACTCCCCTAAGATCCCTAATGCATCCCCCATCTCCCCTAGAACCTAAATTCGCCTTGCTCCTCCCCTAAGATCCCTAATTTGAACCCCATACACCGTAGAACCCAAATTTTCCCTCAAATCCCTAGATCCCTAATTCTTCCCCCATCTCCCCTAGAACCCAAATTTGCCTCCCTCCTTCCCTAAGATCCCTAATTCGGCCTCCATCTCCCCTAGAATCCAAATTTCCCCCCCTCTTCCCCAGATCCCTGATTTGTCCCCAATGAACCCCCACTAATTCATCCCTCCTTGCTCCAAGATCAAATTGGGTCATCAAGCATGAAGTACATAGGTCTCTGACTATGGCCACTACTCCAAACCGTGCAAGTCTATTATTCCACCACTTGGGCTAAAGGGTGATTGATTCTTCTCTGAGGCAGCCAATGGGTCAAATGTAAATAAGTGCAATGAAAGTTGTCGCAACCTCTAGCAATGGGCTTCTCTTATCTACATACTTGTAATTTTTTTTCCATCTCTGTGTCTTTACTATCAAGTAGTATACCTACACACAGACATGTCACAACGTATACTTGCCTAAGGAAGAATCCCCCTTGAAGTAGGACTATTGGAATGCTGGTCCCGATTTCCTCTTCTATGGTTTGGCATGCATGTGGTACCCTTGCATGTTTTGTGTGAGGTATATATATTACAATAAGCCATTTTTCCTATAGTATTTTTCTTGATTTTTTGAGTCTTATGAGTGGGACATGACCCATACTCAAGGGGATAGGGAGTCTCTTTGCACACATAAAAGCCTTCGAAAGTCAACTCAACCTTCATCCAGTGAACTCAACACCCCTTTACCATTAAATATCTCCATTGATTTAGCCTCTATAGTACTTTTAAAAGAGAGGCCTAAAAGGAATTTTGATTTCGCTTCAAACACCTTAGAAGAAGCTCAAGCGCCCATGGAGGACCTCTCAAATCTATTGTCCATGTTAAATATTAAGTTCCGTACTTTTAAAGGTTTAGTACATGAAGATGCATATGATCATTTAAGGAGGTTTGTCTCCTTATGTCGTGGGCATGGGCTTCAACATCAAGAGAATGCTATGCTAATATTGTTTCCATCTACCTTAGAGGGACATTCAGACAAATGGTACAACCATAATGCAGATGGGCACTTCATCACCTAGGAAGCCATGAAGAATCCTTCTCTCAAACATTTCGGGTAAGAAACTCTTCTGAGCAAGCCTTAGATCAACTAGAGAACTTGAAGTTACATCCAGGTGAATCTTTTCATGAACTTCATACACATGCTAAAGCACTCATTTCTCATCTGTTGTATGCTCCAAGAGACTTTCTAGTCAAAAAGTGGATAAAAAAGGCTCTCCCAAGGTCTTCTCAATAGAAGCTTAGCGAATCACTGAGTCTGGATGCCACATTGAATGATTTTGTCGTGTTCATTTCTCGCATAGTGGAGGCTAGAGTACATTCTGAAGGTGGGATTCAAGCAAATTATGTCATGAGTTCGGACTTGATTGAGCAACTTAGGAGTGGATTGGAAGCTCTAAAGATGCAACAAAGTCAACAAGAAGAGAAGGTCATTTCACCACCTACACACTACAAAGATGATTTAGTGGTGCAACTTCGCCATGAAGTAGAGGATTTGTAGAGTACTCAAGACATCTACATGCAGATTTGGTGTACCACATGCAACAAAAATGGTTACTCCAACATGAATTTCCCTAATTAAGTAAGCTGTCAGTTTGGTGGCAAAGGTGGCCATGAGGTGCACGATTGTTAGTTCCTCAAGGGAGCCCAATAGAGATGCAACACCCCACATTTTATGGTAGTACTTTAAGTATGCAAGACTGAGAGGATAATCATCCAAATTGACTTAGATATACTAGACCTCTAATGTGTTATTGCTATGGAGAATACGGTCACATGCAAATCATATGCTCTCTCCCTGAGGGTGCACCTCCCTGACAACATTGCCCCAACACCAAGTATCATTACACAAGGGATTGTCCTCATAACAAGGCTTTAGGTGTCCCAAATTGGGCACCTCTTCCAGAGTGACCCAAGTGAGCAAGAATTCTTAGTTAACCAAAGTGGCCAATTTAGGCACCTAATTTTTGGTGATTTTCATGAAGGACCACCAGAAAGTAGGCACATAGCAAGTACTAGGCAAGTAGGAAAGGAGCCCCTTCTTTGGAAGAAAATGGGCCAATTTTCTCTGTAAAACTAACTCCTCTTGTGGATCAAGCTCACATTTTATAGGCATCTCCCCAGAAGCAAAAACCTCGAATTGGGGCACTTGACCAAAGTGGGCCAGAAAGCTCCAAAATTGTGCAAGCCCTTGAGGAGGCTAATTTTGACCCTAAGACCAGAGAAGACCTCCCATTTCTAGATATTTTTGATGGATGGACTAGGGAACACATCATGAAGCATAAGCTCAATTCCACCTAGATACATAATGTTGATGATTTTTCAAGTGAGGCTACCCCTGAAGTGCTTGTTCAAGACGTGAACTTTTGAGATGAAGAGAACTTGCAAGTAGTCCACCTAGCCACATGGCTATGGCACTACCCTTTCTTACTACAGAAGGTAACCTATCTTCTTTTTTCTATAAAAATGCCTTTGCATGGTCCTATAAAGATCTATCAGGTATTCTAGAGGATAAAAAGCATTTGCATGGTCCTGTAAAGATCTATCATGTAACTCCCTCTATCAAGTATTACATCGAATACCCTTAGTAGAGGGAGTTACACTTGTAAGAAGTAGTCCTTATCAACTTAATCCCAAATGTAGTGGCATTCAAAGTGGAAATAAAAAAATTAGAGGTTGCAAGTATTATTTTTCATGTAAAGTATTCAAGGTGGCTTTCATTTATGGCTATTATACCTAAGAAAAATAGGGGCAAAATAAGAGTATGTGTTGATTTTTGTGCTTTGAATAAGGTGACTGTTCAAGATGGTTCCCTCAACCTTTCACAAAGTAGGTACTAGAAGAAGTAGCTAGGCACACATTGTATAGTTTTCTTGATGGATTCAGTGGCTACAATCAAATTCTTATTTATCTTAAAGATAGAGATACAATGGCCTTTGTTACTTCATGGGCCACTTATGTCTACATGCACAGGGATTTTGGTCTCAAAATTGCACTTCTTTTAATTGAACAATTTATTTGATATTGGGAAAATGGTTGATGAAATTTCTTTGCATTTCCATGAATGACTTTTCACTACTCTCAAGTACAGATGGAAGAGCAATGGCCTAGCTGTCCAAAACTGGATGCTAAAGAGGCAAAGAAAAAAGAAGCCGAAATGGTTGTTGCAGAGGCCTCTACACCAAAAAGAGAGTCTACTAATCTATTGCAGAATGAAGAATGGGCATTTACTAATGTTTGTAGTTTTGACCCATCTTCTCATGAACAGTGTATGTCTGCAGTAGACTTAGACGCTTGGTACTTTGATAGTGGGGCAACCAAACATATTACCTCGCAGTGCAATTTCTTCACTTCACTTGAGCTTGACCCTATAGGGAATACGATCACACACACCAACTCCTCCTCTTATCCTGTCATGGGAGTTGGTAAGATCATTCTGACTATTGTTGATGGCAGTTCTTTTACATGGTCGGATGCTTTATTTGTGCCATGGATCAAGAAAAGTCTGTTATGAATTTTTGCATTAGCCAAGATTGTCTTGGTTGATGATAGATGTACAGTTCATGATGTATCAAATGGCGATATTATTATTGCTTCTCACATTTTATGTCATGGGTTGTATAAGCTCATAGACTATGAAAAATTTGTGAACGAATCAGCATGTGCAGTACATGATTCTCATGCTATTTCAGATGCAAATCTTTGGCATGCACGCTTTGGTCATCTAAATTTTGCTAGTTTGTTATGCTTGTAGAAATATGAAATGGTGTCCTCTTTTCCGAAACTTGAGGCACCTGGTAAAAATGTATGTGAAGGCTGTATTTTGGGCAAAATGTAGTGTTCCTCATTCCCAAAAGATGGTTTAGTTTGAGCTACTCAAAAATTACAGCTTGTTCATAGTGATGTCTGTGGTCCTATGCAGACACCCTCTTTTGGAAATTATCTTTACTTCATGACTTTCATTGATGATTTTTCGAGGCATGCATGGGTATATCCATTGAAAGCAAAGTCGAAAGTGTTTATGTGCTTCAAATAGTTTTTGGTTTTGGCTGAAAATCTATTAGATTGTAAAATGGGCACCCTCCATTTCGATCGAGGGAGGGAATATATGTCTTCTGATTTTAATGCATTTTTGGATGAACGTGGAATAAAATATTAGTGTACAGTGCCATATACACCTCAAAAAAATGGAGTTGCTGAATGGAAGAGCAGGTCACTCATAAAGATGGCGAGGTGTATGGTTAAGAGCGAGGCTTCACCACATAGTTTTTAGCTTGAGGTTGTTATGTGTGCAGCATATGTACTTAACAGGTGTCCCACTAAAGCACTATAGTCTATCACTCCATATGAGGCTTGGCATGGTTGCAAGCCATTTGTTGCTCATCTACGTGTTTTTGGTTGTTTGCCATATGCATTAGTTCCTAAACAACGTTGTAGAAAATTGGATGAGAAAGCAATAAAATGTACTTTGTTGAGTATAGTTCTGAAAGCAAAGGCTATCATCTATATCATCCACATACTAAACGCATCTTGGTTAGCCATGATGCTATTTTTATGGAAGATTCTATTCAGCCTTTACTTTCATGTATGAAGGAGACATCTGTTAGCTCCAAAGACATGTATGATACTTTGCTGCCTCTTTTTATAGGTGGACAATCTAGTGCTTCTCCTAATGAGGCAACTTCTGAGACTTTGCAGGTTTCATGTAATGATGCAGATCATTCCATTTCTTATGTAGATTTACATGATGCACTTGTTGATGAGAGAGTTGATATTGAGGAGGCAAAAACTATGCCAAAATGGTTGTGAAGACTTGCGTGACAACAAATTAGATGCACCTTTGTCATATCATACCCGTTCAGGCTCTCATAGTGCTTCTTTTGCATTAGATTGCTATGCTATGCCTACCTCTAGTCTCTGTGATGAGAATGAGCCTGTTTCATTTGATGAAGCACAAAATTCTAAAAGTTGGATGGTTGCTATGCAATCAAAATATGATGTTATCATCAAAAATGGTACCTTGTCTTTATGTGACTTGCCTTCTGGCAAGAAGGTCATTGGCACAAAGTGGGTATACAAGCTGAAGCATAAGACTGATGGAACAATTGACATATATAAGGCTAGTCTTGTTGCAAAGGGTTATGCACAGGAAAGAGGCATTGGTTTTGATGAAACCTTTGCACCTACATGCTGAATGACTATTGTTCGTTAGCATTTGTGCACTTGCCACTCATCATGGTTGGAGTGTATATTTGTTTTGGCTGAAAATCTGTCAGCATGTAAAATAGGCACCCTCCATTCTGATCAAGGGGGGGAATATATGTCTTCTGACTTTAATACATTTCTGGCTGAACGTGGGATAAAACACCAGTGTACAGTGCTGTATGCACCTCAACAGAATGGAGTTGCTGAAGGAAAGAACAGGTCACTCATGGAGATGGCGAGGTGTATGGCCAAGAGTCAAGCTTTACCAGATAGTTTCTGGCTTGAGGCTATCATGTGTGCAGCATATGTACTTAATAGGTGTCCCACTCAAGCACTACTCTCTATCACTCCATATGAGGCTTGGCATGATCGCAAGCCATCTATCGCTCATCTGCGGGTTTTTGGTTGTTTGGCATATGCATTAGTGCTTGAACAACATCGTAGAAAATTGGATGATAAAGCAGTAAAATGTATTTTTGTTGGGTATAGTTCTAAAAGTAAAGGCTATCGTCTGTATCATCCACAGACTAAACGCATTCTGGTTAGCCGCGATGTTGTTTTTGTGGAAGATGCTATTCAGCCATTGCTTTCATGTACTAAGGAGACATCTCTTAGCTCCAAAGACATGTATGATACTTTGATGCCTCTTTTTATAGGTGGACAGTCTAGTGCGCGTCCTAATGAGGCAACTTCTCAGCCTTTGCAGTTTTCATGTGATGATGCAGATCATTCCATTTCTGATGCAGATTTAGATGATGCACTAGTTGATGAGAGGGCTGATATTGAGTAGGCAAAAAATATGCCAAAATGGCTGGTGCAGACTTTGCATGACAGCAAATTAGATGCACCTCTGTCATATTGTACTCGTTTAGGCTCTCATAGTGCCTCTTTTGCATCAGATTGCTATGCTATGGCTGCATCTAGTCTCTGTGATGAGAATGGGCTTGTTTCGTTTGATGAAGCACAAAATTTAGAAAATTGGATGGCTGCTATGCAATCTGAATATGATGCAATAATGAAGAATGGTACTTGGTCTTTATGTGACTTGCCTCGTGGAAAGAAGGCCATTGGCACTAAATGGGTATACAAGCTGAAGCGTAAACCTGATGGTACAGCTGACACGTATAAGGCTAGGCTTGTTGCAAAGGGTTATGCACAAGAAAGAGGCATTGATTTTGATGAGACCTTTGCACCTATACGCAGTATGACTAGTGTTCGGAGCATTTGTGCACTTGCAGCCCATCATGGTTGGAATGTACATCAGTTGGACATTAAAACTGCATTTCTAAATGGTGACTTGCATGAAGAAGTGTATGTTTTTCAGCCCCATGGATTTGTGCAGAAAGGGCATGAAAACCAGGTGTGCAGGTTAAAGAAGGCATTATATGGTTTAAAGCAAGCACCACGTGCTTGGTATGAGAAGATACATGCCTATCTGATTGCACATGGTTTTGTGAACACTCCAACTGAGAGCACCTTATATGTTAAGCGTGCTAATGATGTGCTTCTGATCATTGTTGTCTATGTTGATGACATGCTGCTCACTGGTCCTATTGAAAAGCATATTGCTGATTTTAAGGCTGATTTGCATGCCTCATTTGAGATGTCTGATATGGCATTTGCATCACTATTTGGGCATTCAGTTTATGCAAGTTGATGGTGGATTGGCTTTGTGTCAAATGAAAGATATTGACACAGTATTGTAGCGTTTTGGCCTTGAAGATTGTAAGCCTATTGCCACTCCTATGGAGACAGGTTTATGATTGAATCTTCATGATGCTGGAGATGCATTTGATGTTGTTCTCTATCAGCAGGCTATTGGATGCTTGATTTACTTATGCATTACTCGGCAAGATATTCAATTTGCTATCTCACAGATGAGCAGGTTTACGCATTGCCCAGGTGTCAAGCATTGGCAGGCGGTTAAGTGCATCTTTCGCTACTTGAGTGGTACTCGGCTACTTGGGTTGTTTTATCCCAAGGGGGGATCACTACCATCAGATTTCATGCTTTTTCTAACTCTGATTGGGCTAGTTGCTATGACACTCGTATGTCCACTAGTGGCTTTTGCTTCATGCTTGGTAGCTCATGTATATCTTGGTTGAGCAAGAAGCAGCCTACTGTGGCCACTTCCAGTTCTGAGGCTGAGTATAGGGCAGCTTTCACAACTACTATTGAGTGTGTGTGGCTTAGACGCCTTATGGCTGATTTGGGTGTTGGTCAGTCTTCTGCCACCACCATCTTCACTGATAGTCAGAGCACATTGGCAGTTGCGAGGAACCCTGTGTTCGAGCTACTTGTTCACCGCATCACTCCTAGGGGCGATTTGTTGATATATTTAGGTAGTGATCTGTGTGAACACTCTAGGACCGTCAGGGCACTTTTTTCCCTCTTTAGGAGGTTTTTTCCCCCCAGCTTGTATATACACCTATTGCCCTAATGGGCTACTTATCTCTGTACATTCTCTAGTAATACATTAAGTCTTGTGTGTTGTGGTCCAAGCTTCTTCTTCTTCCTTGTGTTGTTCGCGTGCTTCCGCAGACGTCTAACTAAATACGCATGACTCTTGTACCAACCATCCTTCTGCCATGCAGCCCTCTGGTCGTGCTCTTTGTCTCACAAAGCCCTTCAAGGTTTTCATAAACCTTTCTAGAAAAGAACATTCATCGCGCATGCACAATGCCTGCAATATCCACCTCATCCATCAAATGTACAAGCAAGTGGACTTGAATGTTAAGAATACTTGTAGGAAAATGCTCTTTCAATAGACATATTGTCTCAATGGCATTTTCTTTTGCATGCCAAAATTTTGCTAGATTGATTTCCTTGCAAGATATCCACCTAGAAGTTCAAGTGTAAAACCCTACATTAACTCATGTCTGGCTTATAGAAACTCGATTAATGTTTCATTTCCTCAAGTACACACACAGAGTTACCTCACTAATTCTCCTAGCTTATATATGCATTTTTGTGCTGCATCCGTTAGACATCTTGTGTGCTGCATCCATCAAACATCCACTTGTTGCAATTGATAAGATAAATTAGATGGTCTGATAACACAAATTTAGTTTAATCACATCATAATGAGTCATAATCATTCTAGAAAAACAAAAGGGCATCATACCTGCAATACTTTATGCCAATCATGGCTCTTTAGTCCAAAGAGCTCAACCATGGCCCTTGAGAGATCCCATGGTTCCTGTTGGCATTTGAAACTTCTCAATAGCTTCTTTCACTGTAGTCAACTCTTGTTTGCTTAAGGCCCATGGTGCTACTAGTTTCTTTCTGTTTTCATCAACCAAAAGATGTGGCATACAATTAACTCTCTCCAAATCCTTACGACATCCAATGGTATCACACTTTCCAGTTATATGATCCCATATTACCTGACTCACGTTTTCAAAAATATGCATTGGATCTAGAAGATGATTGATGAGTAGTTTATGCCAATATAGCAAACTATGAATTCAAATTAATGTTTTCATGCCGGGAATCTTTTTTTTTGAGCTTGAGATGGATTTCCCCATGTGATCCCTCTTTTCCCAATGGTCGAAGCAATCTTTTGCCTTCCACACATATGGCTTTTCATGCAACGCATTGCGACACTTTGAACATCCCCTATCAAAGTACTTCCGGTGACCTTCGTATACAACCTTGTTCAAGTCTGCAGAGTGTCTACTATGAGGACTCATGCCACATGGTGGACATGCATAGAAACTACTTGTTGACAAGCCAACAACCTCACCATACCCTAGATAGTCATGCATGATCCACATTAAAATTGCACTCAACTTGAAGTATTTACTTCTTCGAGATCTCAAATTATCAACCACATCTATGCCTTTCCATAAAATTTGCAACTCTTGTAGTAGAGGTGCCATATATATACCTGTAGATTGCATAGTTTCCTTTTTCTAGGGATAATAAGAGACATGAGCAAGTGCCCTTTCTTTATCCACAACCATGAGGGTATGTTATAGTTCACCAAAACCACCATCCATGTTGACCACTTTGTTGACTTCAATCCATATGGATTGACACCATTCATTGCTAGGCCAAATCTTAGATGTCTAGGCTCTTTAGCAAACTCTGACCATTCTTCTTCTATGTGCTTCCAGGCTCTGTAATCTACAGGCACTCTTATTATACCATCCTTTGAATGCCCCTTCTTATGAAAAGACATCATGGTTGCAATAGATTCACAATGAATCATGTGACCTATCCTTGGAATGATTGGAAAATGCCTCACTACCTTACATGGGACTTGTGTTCATTGAAGATCTTGTCTATAACGACCCAATCCAAATTTAGGACTATAGATAATAATTTCTTGGCATCTGCTTGAGAATCAGGCATACAATTTCCATCTGGCAATAACTTTTGCATCAATTGAAACAATACACTTGCATCAGACCATCCAAAAGTTGCTTTCAAGTTCAATATGGATCGCAATGCTCTCAACTTTGACACTTTTTCACCTTCATACAATGGTTCTTTGCATGCATTTCTTCTGAACCGCTCTTTGGGATTCTCCGTATGTGCTCTAGACGTGTGGCCTTGTTCTGTATTTGTAGGCATTGTATTTGTGACTAGTGTCTCTATCATATCATCCATGGGATCATCATGTAGTTCGTTTGGTGTCTCTTCCTGTTTGGTTCGCTTTTGCTTTTTTGCCATGTGTTGGATTATGCATTTAGTTTTTGTTCTCTCTAGTGATATGTGTGGAGATATATCAACATTCGTTACCTAAAATAGAACACATGAAAAATATGATTCACATACATGTATTACCATGCCATGTCAACGAGCATGTATTGATGTGCCATGTTGACGAGCATCGTTGAAAAGTTGACAATTAAATTCACCGTGTTGTTTTATGTGTTCCAATGCTACAACGTCTTTTCTTTATACACTTGCATCGGCTACAAGAACACATTACCCACTCCTCCTCCCATTTGTCCAATCCCGCTCTTGTTGTTGATCCTTCCATGTCGTGCACTGAGCAAAGATTACCGAGGTTAAAATAAGGATTGCCCATAGCATATTAATACTCCCACCTAGAAGCCACGATCTCACAACCATAGCAAGTTTCTACACTTATTGCTGAGGAATTTGGATCCAACATCAAAGTATGGGGTTCTCAAGCAAAGAGTAAAATATACACAGAAAATAGGAGTTATCAAAATCAATCACTAAACACACCACTGAACCACGCTCATCACTGAAAATGAAAGATAACAACAACAACATGAAAACTCTCTTTGTTAACTTGGTAATGATTGTGGATCTAAGAATTAGCTCTCCACTTTCCTATAGATCTCCCAATGCAGATCCCCTCCATGACTTTTGCATAGCATTGAGTGGCAATGATCCGGAAATCACAATCAACGGCCTACTTTGCAAACCTATTGCGGATGTCCAAGATGATGATTTTGAATCAAAACAAAGTCAAAGCATCTACACGGATATGGGATGGTTTGTTTCAATTTGAGGCCATCAATATAGGATATGATATGACATATCTTTTGAGTTCTGGAGGAAGTTTTCACACTCTTTCATGCACTCAAAATTCTTTAAAAGTCTTTATATAAGCTTAGCAATGGTTGGTACATATGCCCGAACCTTTTGTAATATTTGCAATGTCCCATATAATTTTAGAATTCCTTTTTCCTTGTTGTTCTAGCTAGTTGTGTGGTTGGTCTTACCTTATCCTCATCTATCAAAATGCAATTTTTAGAGAAAATGTGTCAAAGGATATTACCTTGGTGGAACCATTAATACAAACTTTTCAATATCTAAACATGCATTGTATAAGTAATATCTAAGGTCCGAGACATGTTCTTTCGTTCATATGAATACAAATATAAGTGATCATCCATTCTAAGAAAAACTACACTACGATAGAACAAGAAGGACTAGGAATGCTCTATCCAATAAAGACATTTCAACACTACTTATTGGAATATAAACCAAAGTTTTTCTTGACCAACAAGCCCTAATGTACCTTATAATTTGTTAGTATGATGGTTTGTACTTCTCACACACACTAAGCATGCATGCATGAGGAGAGGGAGCACACACACACACACTAAGCATGCATGCACGAGGAGAGGGAAGGAGAAACATGAGCGGAAGGGAAAGAGAGAGAGAGAGAGAGAGGGAAAAACAGAAGGGGAAGGGAGAGAGAGAGAGAGAGAGGAGAGCTTACCTTTCTCCAAGTGCACACACATCCAACTCTGCAGCTCGAATGCACTTGGCAGTCAAAGTACCAAAGTGCAAAAAAAGTTAAATATTTTTTTAAGCTAATGGTGCTGGAAATTTCAACACTTCCATATAATACTAAGCACTGATATTTCTAGTGCCAAAACCACTGCAGCTTCCAGCGACAAGAAAAAACTACGAAAACTTTCAATGAAATAGTCGCAAAAACTTCCTGCGAAAAAATGACGCCAAAAAGTGCTGGAATTTTTTGTGGTTATATATGCTCGTTGAAACTTTCAGTGATTTCAATGCAGAAGCTTTCAGTGCCTACCTTCTCATCGGAAATACCAGCATTCCATAAGTTTTTTTCTTAATGTTCATTTTGCATGCTTTTTTAAGAAATCACTTAAATGTTGGAAATTAAATTTGAAAAGGGCTGCAAATAACCTCATTTTGTTGTGGTAGATGGTTCTTTCCCCCTCCTATACAAATAGATAGAGGTGGATCTCCTATGAGTGAACCCAATACAAATCTAGATGCACTTATAATTTGTGTGTTTACCATCATTTTGAATTATTAAAACTAATGAAAAATAAACAAGGCAATATGGGAATATACCTCCACGTTTGCATTTGGAAGTGTTAAATATATCAGATGATTGTTGGCAATGCCTTCAACTCCATCGTTCCATGTTTCTTGATTAAGTGATGCCAAAAGTAATCTCTTTTTCTTTCTCCGCACTAAGGCTTCATCCAAAGAAATGAAAACAGATCCTCCACTATAATTTTGAAGGGGATTCCTTGAAGATAATTCTTCCTTTGTACTTCCATCCCTTATGAGTATATAGCTAGGTTTCCAATAATTGTGGTATGAAACCCTATACATCGAGTGGGAAGTTCACAAATATTCTTGTTATTAGAGGTCCAAATGGGGTGGGCTGTGAGCTTAGAAAAGTATTCTCAATGATTACAATCATAATTTCAATCAGTACATCATTTGTAGATTGTGTCATGCATATATAATACAAAGGAATTGTAGAAAACGACCTTCCCATATGGAGTCCTTGTCTAAGGGAAGAGAGGATTCTCTTCACCCTGGATGGCCTATGATCTTGGGTCATAGGTAAATGGATCCATGTCAATCTCAATATACTTCTCTATGTCTTGTCAGTAGTTGATGTTTTGTGCAAAAGCACATTTTGGTATTAGAGGTTCAAGGACATGTATCACCATTAGAGTAGCACATGGGAACTCTAGAATTTTGAGGGCTGCATCTTCAATAATTAAAGCTTCAAAGTTAGCGACAAATGTATTCACTAGTCTCACACCAAGGGAGGGACTTTGCACTAACATAACAATATGTTGTTGCTAAATTGGTTTGCATGTCATCTGTGCAACTTCAAGCATAATCTCTATGTTTTAAACGTATTGAAGGCAACCCATGCTTGATCAGATGGTTTTTACATGGCACGAACATCAGTATGTAGATTGCATGGACAACAATGAGAGAGAAACCTCTCCTAAAGTGAGCACCGACTGAAAATAAATAGAGTCGACATAATTTCTTTTGTACGCATGTCTAAGTAGATCTCCAAAGAGAGGTGTAGATGTTTGGGGTTGAGCCTCGATTATCCCACAGAAGATGTCCACAAAAACAAAGCAACATATATGAAATGTGCTTTGCCTTAATTTGCATATGTCAAAAACAAAAGGAGAAGCCAATCTAAGTTGATAGGTGCAAGATATAGACTATGTGATCCCCATAATGAGCTAGAATGTGTATGAACTCCACTCTTGTTACCTTAAGGAAGCTTCGCAAAAACGTTTTTAGCATCTTTTGCAAAATGATGTTGAGAAAAACATTAGTTGCATGTGTCGGAAACTTTCTCTCATGTTTATCAAAATTCCACTTCTAAATATGTGTGAAACAAGATTCATGAAGCTAGGAATGTCTCCATGGGAGGTTGAGAAAGAAGGTAATGAGCCCAAGGTCTCCATGAGAGCTTCAAGGCTCTAATATCAATGATAAGAACTTAGTCTCTGCATTAGAAAGAATGACCTACAACTCTCCACCCAATCTACCATAACATAGTTTATGTGATCAATCATGAATTCTCGAGTAACTAGAGACCATATATGCATGTGCAATCTCCAACAATGCTTTAGCATCTTCCACTAGGGCCAACTAGTGGTAGTTGTGCTCACCACTTTAGTTGAGTCTTTTTTAATATAAAGGAAGTTCAGCATTAGCCTAGTCTCCCGGACTTGAATTAAATAAAAAAGGAAAAGTACAAGAGAAGGGGACTAGTGCCCACGGGACCCCCCAAATCCTACAAAGCAGGGGAAGTTTTAACATTGCTTAGATGGCATTACAAAGAAGGTTAATCACCCTCTCGTCACCCTCATGCGGGGCCCACTTGGGTCTAAGCTTGTTATTGATCCAAAGGAGAACTTGATGATGCTTGAAGGGGGGGGCGATTTCTTGCAGTTAACAATCCTTTTGCCAAGGAGGAATAATGACTTCTCAATTGACCACTCCTTGGGGGAGTCACCGAAGTTGAGAGCACATCTTTCTCGCTAGATTTTCCATAGGACCTCCCCTCTGATGGCATTCCCGAGGGTCGCGCAGCAGCCGATCACTTCTCCTAGCAGGGATTGCTGCCAATTGAGATGTTTCTGAAGTCTAATTTTCATTCCAACCGTTTGCCAAAGTCTCTTGGAGTTGGGGCAGGTAAAGAAGATGTGTGGGACATCTTCGATAGACCGGTAGCAGCGTTTGCACCAACGAGAAATCCCACAAAGTTTGCTAGCCTTAAAGTTGGTCCAGATTCCATGATAAAGAATTTGCCATAGGAGGACAGACTTTTTGATTTCTATGAGGGGGTGCCAGATAGCCATGAACTTCATATCCCACCGAAGCCGCGTCCATGACAGGCACCACTTCTTGTTGAGGTTAACCTGATAGTCAATCGTTTCTTTGATGTTCAGGATTTTTGATAGGCTATTCCCATTGTGCCATTTGAGACCAAGCGAGCTTCATGTGTCGTGTCCCATGAGAATGCGAGTTTTGTGTCGATCCCAAACGAGACATCTGCTTTGCAAAGTGTTCCATTCTTCGTACGAAATGTTGATGCAAGGGTCAATATCCTCGAAGTTGATCTAGCGGTTGGTGTCATGTTTCAAGAGATGTTTCCATTTTTTGAAGCCTTTGTTCCATAATTTCTTGGCATTTTGAATGTTCCAAGGTTCCACACTCCGGATGCCATGGATCGGAAACCAAATGGAGTCATTTTGTCTTATACCGGCTGCCCACTTCCAGTCTTCACTAATTCTTGTGTAGCTTTTGACTTTATTCCAACTCTTCCATAGGGAGCATACGATATTAGAGCCTTTCGGGAAGACAGGGACTAGGGAAAACAGCAGGGTCAAGATGTCGAGATTCTTCCAGTTTGGGAAACCCATGAGAGCCAACTCGTTCTTGTTTCTGAAGATCAACTTGGCCCAAGAGGCCTCCCCATTGCTCCAAGCCTTAATCATCCATTTGGCTGCCAGTTTGTTAGCCATGCACCCAATGTCCAGGATACCAAGTCCCCCACTATCTCTAGGGCTAGTGCAAATGGACCATTTGATTTTAGGCACCCCCCTTCTATTGTGATCGCCCGTCCAGAGGAAGTTTCTACAAATACTATCCAGTTTGGACAGATCTTGCTCTTTCGGTCTCCAACATGAAAGGAAATAAATGGTAGAAGAAAGGAGGAACGTGTTGATAACCATCGTACAACCAGCAAGATTGATTTGCATACCTCTCCAATAGTTAAGCTTGTTTTCGAGTTTGGCCAGCACCTAGTTCCACCGCTGTTCCATAGAGACGCCGAACCCCAAAGGGATCCCAAGAAGCCGAAAAATTTGGACCTGCGAAATGATTTGACAGCCATGATCAATGAGACGGCCGAGCTGAGACCCCACAGTAGCTCTAAAGGCAGTCTTAGAGTGGTTGATTATGGATCCAGAGGCTTCACAAAAGGTAGCAAGACACGTCCAGAACGTCTCAAGGCTGGCACTATCATTGTGAACAAACGCGTTCATATCATCGGCAAAAAGTCTCATGGTGATCTGACTATGGTCGTGAGGCAAACGGAGGCCTTTGATATTACCAGCTTCCACCTCGTGCACCACAAGCCTGCTAAGCCCCTCCATGGTGATGGCAAAGAGAAGGGGAGCCAATGGGCACCCTTGTTTGATAGATCTTCTAAGTTTGATCACCTTCGAAAGTTTGTCGTTAATGTTAATTTGGGTCGATGCGTTTCTGAGAAGGGTCACGATCATCTTGGTGAATTTACGACTACATCCAAGATCTTGGAGCGACTGCAAATATAGTCCCATTCAAGCCTATCGTAGGCTTTATCAAAGTCAATCTTGAGGAAGACCACATCTTGTTTAGACTCATTTGCAAATTCAAGTCCTTCCAAAATATCAATAATGGTCTCCAAAATTGACCTGCCTTTGATGAAACCTTTTTGGTCCTCGCTTAGCCACGCTCTCAAGTGGCAAGAGATTCTATTGGCAATGACTTTGGCGATGATCTTGTATCTTGTTTGGAGCATCGTAATAGGACGCCAGTTCTCTATTCTGTTCTTTTCCCCTTTTTTGTGAATTAACTTGATAATACCATTGTTGAGACAAAAAGGAAGTGCACCGAATTTGAGCGCCTCCTGCCAAACCAAACGAAGAGGGGTGGAAACCACCAACTTGAAGGATTTAAAGAACTCGTTAGTGAGCCCGTCGGGTCTCGGGCTTTTACCGAGAGGGAGTGCATCAATGACCTCAATGATTTCTGCTTCAGAGATAGGGGCATGTAGCAGGGAGCAAAGGTTGGGTGGTATCCTGCAGGGAGAAACCCTAGATATGGCTGCCATACAGCCCCTTCTATGGTGGGAGAGGGGGTTCGAGGTCCCCAGGAGTCTCGTGAAGTGCCCTTCAATGATCCCAAGATTATCTTCTTCCGAAGTGCATACATTACCATTTAAGTCTAGCAATAGGGGAATCGATTCTCTGTTATGTTTCCTTTTAAGGATACGATACATCTCTTTGGTGGGTTTGTCGGCTTTGCCAGCCCACCACTTCTTGAAGAAAATTTGCAAGTTTTCCCTTTGTATTTCTTCCTCGTATCTCAATAGCGCTCTGATTTTTTGAAGACCTTTCTCGGCTTAAGGTTTCCCTTTGTTCACGTCCCGCCGCACAGTCTCCAGCAACTTCTTGGTTCTAATCATGATCTTTCGAGACTTATCGACCGCACTTCTCCAGCACTTGGCTGGGGACAAGCCGGAGGCAAATGCCTCCTTCCACACATCAGCAATCTCTTGATGGACGGAGGGGAGAGAGAAGGTGGGCGCACTGGCATGGAACCAAGGTGCCTTGCGGATCTTGTTGGAAGGTTGGAAAGTGATAACGATCGGGTAGTGATCAGAGATGGTGAGGTCGGTGCGTTGCGCGAGGGACGGATGGCCCCATTGATGGGTAAAACTCTGAGAGATGTAACATCTATCAAGTCTAGCTTTCCTCAGGTCCTCGCCCACTTGGAGATTAGACCAAGAAAAGCGATTCAAGTCTTTGAATTCAACCAAATCCAAGTGAAGTTTGGTCTTGTCCCATGTTTCTTTCTCCCGACTGTCGATGACCCTGCCCTTGCCCATCCATCTGTCCATAGGGTCCTCCACCATGTTGAAGTCTCCACAGATAAGCACGTTGTGGGTGAGCGAGTCCATGGAGGCCCATGTGTTCAGTCTCTCTAATTCCCCGTTAGGGGCGTGCAAAGAAACCAGAGTAAAACAAAGAGGAGCACCAAAAGAAACAGCGATCCATCGGTGGCTTTCATCTTCAATGGAGTTCTCAAGCTTTTCAAGCCAGAGTTGATTAATACCGATTACCGTTCCACCGGACCCCCGCTGGTGCGGCGTTGAAATCCAAACATGGGTCGAGGAGACCTATCTAAGCCATTTTTGGAGGTCTTCTCCGTCAATTTTAGTCTCTTGAATACATATAAAATCTGGGTTTATGCTAATGTCGCGAAGCCATTGACCAATGATGGTCGCTCTTGAGGGGTCGGTTAGCCCTCTAGCATTTGATGAGATGATGATCATTGTCGTAGTGAGCCCTCTTTGCGGGAGGGAGCTTTGTCCTTTCTTTTCTTGGATTCATCTTTCTTTTTAGCTGGGATCGGATCCCGAATTAGCAATAGGTTCTTGTGGGGGCTTTTCCAGGGTAACTCCATAGGTTGTTTTCCTTTGCGGGATGCCTCCTGCTGGGAAGACTTGGGCACCGTTTTCGGCACCGTTTCCGGAATACTCGATCCGATGATGGAACTTTCACTATCCATGTTATCTTCGTTACTAGTGGTAAGGCCATCTTCTTTGCTTGTAGTGTAGCCCTCATCGGAGGTTTCTTTATTGTCAGGGATCTCTAGGGCTTTGTCGTTGGTCTCCACCTCAAGTAGGTTCCCACCTAGGTAGTCAAACTCATTGATCTCCTTTTCTAGATTGCAATACAAATTGCTAGAGGGGGCAACTGACAAGTTGTTTCGCTCAGAAGTCGCCCTAGGGCTTCTTTTCCTTCTTCTTCTAACTTCGATGAACCCATCCACATCAGCTTCTGGATTAAGGGGGCCCTTGCCTTCCTCTTCCTTCACTTTATTTGAGTCTTTCTAAGCTCAATTTAACTTGTTTTAACTCGATTAGTAGATGCTTCTAAAAGGCTCTAAAGCTCTTTGACAAAATCTCTCTCTCATGGTCCCTATGGGGGTGCAAACATGTAATGTTATCATTAAGTTGAACCTTGTACGAGCTACTTTGTAGGAAATCCCTATGAGTTGCATGGTAGGACTATTCCTCGTCTTTCTGTGAGATAAAAAGGTTCCCTTTCAAGATGTTTCTCATTGTCCTTCAAGCATTGGTTAACACTATCGATGGTAACAAGAGTCATGCTTGTTGTTGTGGCAATGTTAAAAAGGTTCCCTTTCAAGATGTTTCTCGTTGTCCTTCAAGCATTGGTGCATCAGTTCAAACTAATTTCTTCATGTGCCTTTACAACCATCTTCTTTCAGTTTCTATCTTTAACGTGCCTCCAAGCTTTGTTCATTAGTAAGCTAGGTGTTCTATCTTATAAGTGTGGGATTGAGGAGTGCTACGCCCTTCATTGTACACGAGCACGTTCTATTAGTTCAAACGTTGAGAGATGTAGATCCTGCATTGTACAGTCGCACGTTCTATTAATTCAAACTTTGGGAATCGTAAGATCCAACTCAAATATAATGCTACGATTGAATTCTGCATCTCTAAGCGTCATCTTCACCCACCGACTCTATCTCTTCGTCTGCGCATCTCTGTACTTCCTTAGGCCTCCATGGCTAGTATTCTCACTCTTTAAATATTACAATAAATAGTTAACCATAATATGGGATATATTAACCAAATGTGATCATATGTTTAATAAAATATTTTCATGCATCACACTTATGTTATACTCACATGCACATAAATCTACACATACATTGATTCTCAATCAGATAAATTAAATTCCTAAAGAATTTTGCATAAATGAGATGTATTACATATCCGAGAAAGCATATAAATATATACTCGTTGGTTCACTCACACATTCATTCTCAGACATATACTTGCATTAATACACATAGTTGCACGTTCAGATGCTCATTCTTAATGACCCACACACTCGTTCATATGAAAAAGGATAAACCAAATAATAAGACAAATGAGCATATGCTTTAGACACTGAGGATAAATGTCCGCATAGGGTTAAAGTCAGTATAGGTTAATCTTATACCTTTTGGATCCAATCATAGGGTTAATATCAAAAATAAATAGAGGATCACATACGGAGTTTCACACATTATTGGCTTTATAGTCACAAAAAATAAGTCTAAAGGAGTCAAATAATGCAAATGCACATGTCCATCTTTTTTAACTTGCAAATACCTAAAAGAGAGTTCAAATAAATCAGAAACTTATAGAAAACACGTCGTTAATTATTTTTAGAATTCACCAATTTATAAGAAATTTTTAATTTTCTTGTATATCAATTTGAGGGATGAAATCGTTTCGACAACGGTTAACCAAAATGCATTTAATTTATGGATGATATAGATGATAGCGTTTGCTTTCATAGTTGTACCCAACAAAAATATATTTAACTACGTTATCATCCAATTTCCTGCTTTGTTGTTCAAGCATTAAGGTATATGCCAGACAACCATAGACACGCAGATGAGCAACAAATGGCAGCAATGCGATCTATCACTCATGGAGTGATAGATTGCATTGCTTTGGTGGGAAACCTATTAAGTACATATACTACACACATAACAACCTGACACCTATTAAGTACATATGCTACACACATAACAACCTCAAGCCAGAAGTTATGTGGTAAAGCCTAACTTTTGACCATACACCTCATCATCTCCATGAGTGACTTGTTCTTCCTTTCAACAACTCCATCTTGTTGAGGTGTATATGCCATTGTACATGATGTTTTATCCAATGCTCAGCCATAAATGCATTAAAATCAAAAGACAAGTATTCCCCCCCTCGATCAAACGAAGGGTGCCCATTTTACATGCTAACATATTTTGAGCCATAACCAGAAACTATTTGAAGCACACAGACACTCTGGACTTTTCTTTCAATGGATACATCCATGCATGCATTAAAAAATCATGAATAAAAGTCACAAAGCAAAGATAGTTCCCAAAAAGAGGTGTTTGCATAGGACCACAAACATCACTGTGAACAAGCTACAATTTATGAGTACCTCAAACTAAACCATCTTTTTTGGAACTATCAGCAGCCTGTTGGATGCTTGTTTTACTTATGCATTACTCGGCCGGATATTCAGTTTGTTGTCTCACAGATGAGCAGGTTTATGCATTGCCCAGGTGTCAAGCATTGGCAAGCCGTTAAGTGCATCTTTCGCTACTTGAGTGGTACTCGGCTACTTGGGTTGTTTTATCCCAAGGGGGGATCACTACTGCCAGATTTGCATGCTTTTTCTAACTCTGATTGGGCTAGTTGCTATGACACTGATATGTCCACTAGTGGCTTTTGCTTCATGCTTGGTAGCTCATGTATATCTTGGTTGAGCAAGAAGCAGCCTACTGTGGCCACTTCCAGTTGTGAGGTTGAGTATAGGGCAGCTTTTACAACTACTGTTGAGTGTGTGTGGCTTAGACGCCTTATGGCTGACTTGGGTGTTGGTCAGTCTACTGCCACCACCATCTTCACTGATAGTCAGAGCGCATTGGCAGTTGCGAGGAACCCTGTGTTCCATGCTCACACTAAGCACATTGAGGTGCATTACCATTATGTCATGGAGAACATTGCAGACCTTTTCACGAAGGCTCTACCTAGGGAGAAGTTTGAAGCTTTCCACAAAGCTTTGGGCTTACTTCCTTTGGTGGAGTGATTTCCACATAGCTTGGCACTTCCTTATACATGAGTGCCAGCTACTTGTTCACCGCATCACTCCTAGGGGGGATTTGTTGATATATTTAGGTAGTGATGTGTGTGAACACTCTAGGACCGTCGGGGCACTTTTTTCCCTCTTTAGGAGGTTTTTTCCCCCCGGCTTGTATATACACCTATTGCCCTAATGGGCTACTTATCTCTGTACATTCTCTAGTAATACATTAAGTCTTGTGTGTTGTGCTCCAAGCTTCTTCTTCTTCCTTGTGTTGTTCGCGTGCTTCGGCAGACGTCTAACTCCAACAGATCATTTCCTTTACAATATTTGCAAAACAATTTTTGCTTTTTTGTTTTTTCCTTATCATTGTCATCCTTCTTTGATTTTGCAGAATTAGCGCACTTCTGCTTATTAGGTACTCAGAGATGAATACGCATGACTCTTGTACCAACCATCCTTCTGCCATGAAGCCCTCTGGTCGTGCTCTTTGTCTCACAAAGCCCTTCAAGGTTTTCATAAACCTTTCTAGAAAAAACATTCATCGCGCATGCACAATGCCTGCAATATCCACCTCATCCATCAAATGTACAAGCAAGTGGACTTGAATGTTAAGAATACTTGTTGGAAAATGCTCTTTCAATGGACATATTGTCTCAATGGCATTTTCTTTTGCATGCCAAAATTTTGCTAGATTGATTTCCTTGCAAGATATCCACCTAGAAGTTCAAGTGTAAAACCCTACATTAACTCATGTCTGGCTTATAGAAACTCGATTAATGTGTCATTTCCTCAAGTACACACAGAGAGTTACCTCACTAATTCTCCTAGCTTGTATATGCATTTTTAAGCTGCATCCGTTAGACATCTTGTGTGCTGCATCCATCGAACATCCACTTGTTGCAATTGATAAGATAAATTAGATGGCCTGATAACACAAATTTAGTTTAATCACATCATAATGAGTCATAATCATTCTAGAAAAACAAAAGGGCATCATACCTGCAATACTTTATGCCAATCATGGCTCTTTAGTCCAGAGAGCTCAACCATGGCCCTTGAGAGATCCCATGGTTCCTGTTGGCATTTGAAACTTCTCAATAGCTTCTTTCAGTGTAGTCAACTCTTGTTTGCTTAAGGCCATGGTGCTACTAGTTTCTTTCTGTTTTCATCAACCAAAAGATGTGGCATACGGTTAACTCTCTCCAAATCCTTACGACATCCAATGGTATCACACTTTCCAGTTATATGATCCCATATTACTTGACTCACATTTTCAAAAATATGCATTGGATCTAGAAGATGATTGATGAGTAGTTTATGCCAATATAGCAAACTATGAATGCAACTTAATGTTTTCATGATGGGAATCTTTTTCTTTGAGCTTGAGATGGATTTCCCCATGTGATCACTCTTTTCCCAATGGTCGAAGAAATCTTTTGCCTTCCACACATATGGTTTTTCATGCAGCGCATTGCGACACTTTGAACATCCCTTATCAAAATACTTCCGGTGACCTTCGTATACAACCTTGTTCAAGTCTACAGAGTGTCTACTATGAAGACTCATGCCACACGGTGGACATGCATAGAAACTACTTGTTGACAAGCCAGCAACCTCACCATACCCTAGGTAGTCATGCATCATCCACATTAAAATTGCACTCAACTTGAAGTATTTACTTCTTCGAGATCTCAAATTATCAACCACATCTATGCCTTTCCATAAAATTTGCAACTCTTGAGGTAGAGGTGCCATATATATACCTGTAGATTGCATAGTTTCCTTTTTCTAGGGATAATAAGAGACATGAGCAAGTGCCCTTTCTTTATCCACAACCATGAGGTATGTTATAGTTCACCAAAACCACCAGCCATGTTGACCACTTTGTTGACTTTAATCCATATGGATTGACACCATTCATTGCTAGGCCAAATCTTAGATGTCTAGGCTCTTTAGCAAACTCTGACCATTCTTCTTCTATGTGCTTCCAGGCTTTGTAATCTACAGGCACTCTTATTATACCATCCTTTGAATGCCCCTTTTATGAAAAGACATCATGGTTGCAATAGATTCACAATGAATCATGTGACCTATCCTTGGAATGATTGGAAAATGCCTCACTACCTTACATGGGACTTGTGTTCGTTGAAGATCTTGTCTATAACGGCCCAATCCACATTTAGGACTATAGATAATAATTTCTTGGCACCTGCTTGAGAATCAGGCATACAATTTCCATCTCGCAATAATTTTTGCATCAATTGAAACAATACACTTGCATCAGACCATCCAAAAGTTGCTTTCAAGTTCAATATGGATAGCAATGCTCTCAACTTTGACACTTTTTCACCTTCATACAATGGTTCTTTGCATGCATTTCTTCTGAACAGCTCTTTGGGATTCTCCGTATGTGCTCTAGACGTGTTGCCTTGTTCTGTATTTGTAGGCATTGTATTTGTGACTAGTGTCTCTATCATATCATCGATGGGATCATCATGTACTTCGTTTGGTGTCTCTTCCTGTTTGGTTCGCTTTTGCTTTTTTGCCATGTGTTGGATTATGCATTTAGTTTTTGGTCTCTCTATTGATATGTGTGGAGATATATCAACATTCGTTACCTAAAATAGAACACATGAAAAATATGATTCACATACATGTATTACCATGCCATGTCAACGAGCATGTATTGATGTGCCATGTTGACGAGCATCGTTGAAAAGTTGACAATCAAATTCACCGTGTTGTTTTATGTGTTCCAATGCTACAACATCTTTTCTTTATCCACTTGCATCGGCTACAAGAACACATTACCCACTCCTCCTCCCATTTGTCCAATCCGACTCTTGTTGTTGATCCTTCCATGTCGTGCACTGAGCAAAGATAACCGAGGTTAGAATAAGGATTGCCCATAGCATATTAATACTCCCACCTAGAAGCCACAATCTCACAACCGTAGCAAGTTTCTACACTTATTGCTGAGGAATTCGGATCGAACATCAAAGTATGGGGTTCTCAAGCAAAGAGTAAAATAGACACAGAAAACAGGAGTTAAAAGTCAAAATCAATCACTAAACACACATCACTGAACCACGCTCATCACTGAAAATGAAAGATAACAACAACAACATGAAAACTCTCTTTGTTAACTTGGTAATGATTGTGGATCTAAGAATTAGCTCTCCACTTTCCTATAGATCTCCCAATGCAGATCCCCTCCATGACTTTTGCATAGCATTGAGTGGCAATGATCCGGAAATCACAATCAATGGCCTACTTTGGAAACCTATTGCGGATGTGCAAGGTGATGATTTTGAATCAAAACAAAGTCAAAGCATCTACACGGATATGGGATGGTTTGTTTCAATTTGAGGCCATCAATATAGGATATGATATGACATATCTTTTGAGTTCTTGGAGGAAGTTTTCACACTCTTTCATGCACTCAAAATTCTTTAAAAGTCTTTATATAAGCTTAGCAATGGTTGGTACATATGCCCGAACCTTTTGTAATATTTGCAATGTCCTATATAATTTTAGAATTCCTTTTTCCTTGTTGTTCTAGCAAGTTGTGTGGTTGGTCTTACCTTATCCTCATCTATCAAAATGCAATTTTTAGAGAAAATGTGTCAAAGGATATTACCTTGGTGGAACCATTAATACAAACTTTTCAATATCTAAACATGCATTGTATAAGTAATATCTAAGATCCGAGACATGTTCTTTTCGTTCATATGAATACAAATATAAGTGATCATCCATTCTAAGAAAAACTACACTACGATAGAACAAGAAGGACTAGGAATGCTCTATCCAATAAAGCCATTTCAACACTACTTATTGGAATATAAACCAAAGTTTTTCTTGACCAACAAGCCCTAATGTACCTTATAATTTGTTAGTATGATGGTTTGTACTTCTCACACACACTAAGCATGCATGCATGAGGAGAGGGAGCACACACACACACACTAAGCATGCATGCACGAGGAGAGGGAAGGAGAAACATGAGCGGAAGGGAAAGAGAGAGAGAGAGAGAGGGAAAACACAAGGGGAAGGGAGAGAGAGAGAGGGGGAGAAACAGAGAGAGAGAGAGGAGAGCTTACCTTTCTCCAAGTGCACACACATCCAACTTTGCGGCTCGCATGCACTTGGCAGTCAAAGTACCGAAGTGCAAAAAAATTCAAATATTCTTTTAAACTAATGGTGCTAGAAATTCCAACACTTCCATATAATACTAAGCACTGATATTTCTAGTGCCAAAACCACTGCAGCTTCCAGCGAGAGGAAAAAAATACGAAAACTTTCAATGAAATAGTCACAAAAACTTGCTGCGAAAAAATGATGCCAAAAAGTGTTGGAATTTTTTGTGGTTATATATGCTCGTTGAAAATTTGAGTGATATCAATGCAGAAGCTTTCAGTGCCTACCTTCTCATCAGAAATACCAGCATTCCATAAGTTTTTTTTTTAATGTTCATTTTGCATGCTTTTTTTAATAAATCACCTAAATGTTGGAAATTAAATTTGAAAAGGGCTGCAAATAACCTCATTTTGTTGTGGTAGATGGTTCTTTCCCCCTCCTATACAAATAGATAGAGGTGGATCTCCTATGAGTGAACCCAATACAAATCTACATGCACTTATAATTTGTGTGTTTACCATCATTTTGAATTATTAAAACTAATGAAAAATAAACAAGGCAATATGGGAATATACCTCCACGTTTGCATTTGGAAGTGTTAAATATATCAGATGACTGTTGGCAATGCCTTCAACTCCATCGTTCCATGTTTCTTGATTAAGTGATGCCAAAAGTAATCTCTTTTTCTCTCTCGCACTAAGGCTTCATCAAAAGAAAAGAAAACAGATCCTCAACTATAATTTTGAAGGAGACTCCTTGAAGATAATTCTTTCTTTGTACTTCCATCCCTTATGAATATATAGCTAGGTTTCCAATAATTGTGGTATGAAACCCTATACATCGAGTGGGAAGTTCACAAATATTCTTGTTATTAGAGGTCCAAATGGGGCGGGCTGTGAGCTTAGCAAAGTATTCTCAATGATTACAATCATAATTTCAATCAGTACCTCATTTGTAGATTGTGTCATGCATATATAATACAAAGGAATTGTAGAAAACGACCTTCCCATATGGAGTCCTTGTCTAAGGGAAGAGAGCATTCTCTTCACCCTGGATGGCCTATGATCTTGGGTCATAGGTAAATGGATCCATGTCAATCTCAATATACTTCTCTATGTCTTGTCAGTAGTTGATGTTTTGTGCAAAAGCACATTTTGGTATTAGAGGTTCAAGGACATGTATCACCATTAGAGTAGCACATGGGAACTCTAGAATTTTGAGGGCTGCATCTTCAATAATTAAAGCTTCAAAGTTAGCACATGCGAAACACCTTTGGAACCAAGAAACTTATCAGTGATTAGATTTGAGGACATTGATCCGACCAAAAGAGTGGACTATGAAGAATGGTGGCTATTGCAAAGCAGATTCAATGCTTGGGAGCACTCTAGGACTCGCCTCCTCATTGGTCAAGACTCTTCTCACCCCGAGGTTCTGAGAGGACACAATGGCAAGAACCTTGAGAAAATTCTGAGATTGAAGAAGGATGTGGAATTTCATGTCCTGCTCAATAGGAAGTGGTGTTTGGATTGGTTATGTTGGAGGTGGGAATTTAAGTTTCAATCCCTTTGGCACCCCCTCATCGAGATAAAAAATGATGTGCTTATGTGGCAGATCCTACACTGTCGAATGTAGACCAATGTAAAAGATAAAAACATTTGTGGGATCCCCTTGTGCTGCAAATGATGCCTCCTGGGCAAGGAAGACTTGGGACACCTCTTCTATTTATGCCTCAAATCGATATCGATCTGGCATGCCCTTGAGAGAATCATGTTGTTATAGAGACAAATCAATTGGAAGCAAGCTTTGCTGGGTGAAGGGATTGGATGTTCCTCAGCACTGTGGAATGCATAAAAGGGGAGACTGTTTGGAAAATATGGAAAGAGAGGTGTGTAGCCAACTTTGGAAGCCCTCCTAAAGAGTGGTCGATCGATAAATCTCTTTTCCTTTTAGGCAAAATAATTTGCAATTGTAAGAAGCCTCCGCCCTTTAGACATCATAGAGTGTTCTTCCTAGAGAGCAAGAAGATGAAAACCAAGTGGGCCCCACATGAGGAGGACAAGAGGGTTATACACCATCTTTGTAAAATTCTCTAGTTATCTATTAGTAGCCCCTACTTTGTGGGATATGGGGGGTCCCATGGGTGCTAGGCCCATTCACTTGCACAGTTGTAATTTCTACTAATTAAAGTTTGGAAGAGTAGGCGCGACCGAACTTCCTTTAAGAAAAAAACTCATGAGTCATGGATGTCGAGAGTTTTTTAGGGGACAAATCTTCTTTCTACTCAGTATCTCAATGGGGTTTGATGTTTCAATGGGCTAACAATGGAGTATTAATTGGGTGTTTATGAAGCTCTATAACAATTTCTTTTTTAAGGAAGTTCAGAAGAGTTTACTCTTCCAAACTTTAATTAATAGAAAGTACAGCTATACAAGTGGATGGGCCTAGCACCCATGGGGCCCACCGTATCCCACAAAGCATGGATCGCTTATAGACTACTAGAGAATTCTACAAAGAAGGTTGATAAAGCTCTCGTCCCCCTCATGTGGGGCCCACTTGGGTTTGATCTTGTTGCTTTCTAAGTTGAACACTATAAGATGTCTAAAGGGCGGGGGCTTCTTACAATTGGAAATTCTTTTGCCTAAAAGGAAAAGAGATTTCTCGATCGACCATTCTTTAGGAGGCCTTCCAAAGTTGGTTGCACACCTCTCTTTTCATATTTTCCATAGAGTCTCCCCTCTTATAGCATTTCACAATGTTGAGGAACATCTGATTGCTTCACCCAACAAAGCTTGCTTCAAGTTGATTTGTCCATATAACAACATGATTCTCTCAAGGGCCTACAACAACGATAATAGAAGAGGTGTCCCAAGTCTTCCATGCCACGACGGCATCGTTTGCACCACAGGCGGACCCCATAAATTTTGTTAGCTTTTATGTTGATCCATATTCCACAATGTAGGATTTTCCACATAAGCACAAACTTTTTTATCTCGATGAGGGGGTGCCAAAGGGATTGGAACTTAAAGTCCCACCTCCAACCTAAACAATCCAAACATCACTTCCTATTGAGCGTGACATGAAATTCCACATCCTTCTTCAATCTCAAAATTTTCTTAAGGCTCCCTATAACAAATTTCGTCACTCGATGTGTATGCAATTTAATGTGGTTGCACGAGCAATGGTGACAAATGCCTTTCTTATCTTCTCCATCCTCTACTTCTCAGCTTGTTGGAGGTCGTGTAACAAGGAGACTCAAAAGTTTGAAAGGATATTTAGAAAAATCCTTCGGATGGGAAATTCCAACGGAAGATAGGTGTTAAAAATCAGGTGGGAAATTTTTTGTAGCATCAAGAATGAGGGTGAATTGGATATTAGATGTGGAAGCCTTGGCCAACAAGATGGTGGCCAAATAGATCATTAAAGCAAGGAATAGAGACAAAGATTATTTGGGAATGGGTGTTTTAAAAAACAACATCTTTTCTTTTACCGAGGTCTGTACGTGGGAAGAGGTTGATTTATTCATCCTCTTGTTCACCCCTTTCCTGATTAGCCTAAAGGTTTAGATCTTGCATGGTATTTGTGGAAATGCTGCAACAAGATGAAGCCCTTTTGTACTACCAGAGATGATTGGAAGTTGGTTTCTCACATCAAACAACACAACACTATTTGGTTCTCAATTGCTAGAATCTCAAGAGTGGAAATGGACACTTCCAGAGGGCTAAGAGGCTCAAAAACAAAGTCTTTCATAATTGGAAGCATCTACGGAATCAAGATTGAAGGAATTGGATCAAATTTGAGGACATGCATGTGAATGTCATAGTTAACTACAATGGTTGGTGCCTTTTAAGACATAAAGTCAATGAGTGGGATGAGTGGAAGTCCTCCCTCATGAGTCGCCATCATCCACCCCCTCAATTGAATGGTCTTCCCTTCTTGACTGAATGGCTTCGCCCCGACCTTTACCATGGAGTAAAGGCTCACCCGGAGGGAAGACCATTGAGGCCCGGAGCTTTGACCATGTTCGAAGAATGGAAAAACAAGTGATGATATTCTGAGATTTAGACATAGTTATCAACTTTTATCAAGTGCATAACAGTGGTGTTTGGATTGGTGTTGGATCATATGGAATTTCAAGTTCCAAGACCTATGGCACCCACTTATTGAAAACAAGCAAGAAGCCTCTATGTGGAAAATCCTCTGTAGTGAGATATGAACGAATGTCAAAGCAAGTAAAGCCCATAGTGCCCCACCTTAGTGTAAGTGATGCTCTAACGTTAGGGAAGCCATGGGCCACCTTTTCTTCTCCTATCCAAAAAAATCTAGACTTAGCAATGCATCAATAGGCTCTTGAATTTACCTCATCAAGTTAATTGGAAACAAGTTTTCTTTTGGGTGTCAGCTATTCCTTTGCTCTATGGAATTCCATTAGACATGAAGTGCTCTCGAAGATTTGGAAGGAAAGATGTGCATGCAACTTTGATGCGACTCCCAAAAAGTGATCAGTTGAGGAATCCCTAGTATGTTTAGCCAAAATGATTAGAAATTGTAAGACATCGTCCCCATTTAGATTTTAGAAAACAATAAGTTGAAAAACAAATAGGTCCCCCACTAAATGGATTCGCGTGTGTTCATTTTCAAAAATAATATATAATAAGTTCAAAACAAAATGGGTGCAGTAAAGGGATTAAAAGTTATAAACCTTCTTTGTAGTTCTCTCTAACTTTTTTGGAAGTTTTATTGTAATTCTCTCTAACTTTTTTGGAAGTTTTATTTGTCTTTATGTGTAATTTAAAACATGCCGTTTTTTTTAGTATTTCATGTTATTATGGTCATCTTATGATATGGTACTAAAGTGCTAAAAGTGAACATTCCGAACACTTCGAGTGTCCTTCTAACCTTATACAATGTCTTGTAGCTACCATAAAAGACATGTAGTGACACTTCCACATTTGGATTCTCACTCTCTTTAATCTCTTCTATCTATTCTTCTCTTCTTTCCCCAGCCTAAGGTCAAGGAGAGGGACGCTATGCATATTGTACACGTGAATTGGTGTAATCCATTGTCTTACTAACTTGCATTTGTATAGTTCGTGAGGAGAAAAGGGCATTTCCTTTAACTTTAAATTTAAGAATAAGATTTTAGGTCTTAGTTTTAACTTTAAATTTAAGAATAAGGTTTTAGGTCTTAATTTATTATGATAGTGAAGTGAATTGCCATAGGTGCACTGGTTTCCTACAAGGAACTTGTATGCATTTGTGTTTGCTTCATTCCTTCTATGTTACATTTACATAAGTTTATAAATCATAGCTACTCAATTTCCTTAATTTTTTTCATTTGTAGATATCAATGCAAAAATGTGCATGTACATGTTGGAGATTGAGGTCTACGAAAGCACACAAATAGCGTAAGGATGAAGAAGAAGAAGAAGGTTGCAAAACAACACAATACAAAATGTATTACAAAGTGAATGTACAAAGATAAGCAACCAATTAGGGTTATAGGCATATATACAAGTTGTGGGAAAAGAAATTCCTAAAAAATGAAAAAGTTTCTTGATGCAACTAAGTATGTTCACACGCATCACTAGTAAAATATATCAACGAATCCCTTTTGGGAGTGATGCCGTGAAGAAGGAGCTAGCACTCAATATAGATCAATCCACTAAAAGGAAGTAATTCAAAAGCATTTTGATAGGCTTCAAATTTCTCCCTAGGAAGAGCCTTTGTGAAAAGATTAGTAATGTGGGCACAAAATCTAAAGTGATCTCTTTCGTAGAGATTCTCTTCCTAATTACATGATGATAGTTCTCCTCAATGTGCTTTATGCAAGCATAAAACATAGGGTTCTTTGTAGTTTCCAATGCACTCTAACTATTAGTAAAGATAGTGGTGGCAGAAGAATGTCCAACACCCAAATCACCCAAAATGCATCTCTCACACACAAAAACACTCAAAAATTGCTATGAAATTACCTTATACTCAGCCTCACAACTAGACATTGCTACAATTGGCTACTTCTTACTCAACCAAGATATGCATGCGCTACCAAGCATGAAGCAAAAACCACTAGTGGACACACGAGTGTCATAGGAATAACCCTAATCTGATGTCAAAAAAAAGCATGTAAATTTGGGGATAATGATCTCCCTTGGGATAAAACAATCCAAGTAGCCAGGTACCAATCAAGTAGCAAAAGATGCACTTAATCATGTGTCAATGCTTGACACCTAGGCAATGCATATACCTGTTTGTGTGTGAGACAGCAAACAGAACATCAGGTTGATTTATGCATAAGTAGATCAAGCATCGAACAACTTGCTAATAGAGAAGAACATCAGATGCATCTGCAACATCATGAAGATTTGATCCCAAGCCTCCCTCCATGCAAGTGGCAATAGGCTTGCAATATTCAATGCCAAAATGTTGCAATAATGTATATTCATTTTTTTTTTAATGCAAAGCTCTTCCCCCATAAACTGAAGGGGTTTGGAGTGCAGAAGAAGAGGAAGGAGGAGATGGAACGAGAGAGAAGAGAGGAGAGACGCGCGGATATGCGTGGGAGCCTCGAAACCCACATAATGATCTCTCTTGAGGCAATGCTCTATATATGATGTATATATATGAATATGGGGGTAAGGTCACATGACCCTTACATCCCCAACAATCTCCCACTTAAGGGTCAATGTGACCATAAGTGGAAAAATATACAAAGAATGATGTAGGACTATACAATAATGTACAGGAAGAGTCTGGATCTCTACCCATACCAGATCAGCCTACACCAACCGCCTCGAACAAGGTGTATCCATGCACCTCAAACTGCTCTAGACTCATATCAACAAGAGCCGAGCTCATATATGACTGACACAAGAATTGATGAAGTTCCTGCAAAGCTCCCACTCGCTCTATGCCTGTGTCAATCATCGAACGACTGACAACTCCAAGTACAAATGCTCCAATAGCAACTGCAATGTCTGGTCTCGAGCATAACAACTCGTACATCAGACTCCCGAATGCTGACGAAACATGTGCTATCCTGGCTAACCTAAGCATGTCAGCCATGCCTCTATCCAAGGCATCCAAAGCACCATCGTCAAGACCAACATGTCCTGACATATCTATGTCAACATCTGGCATGAGCGAATCCAAGAATGACTGCATAACTGCTGACTCCTCAGCATCTAAATCAGCCATGCTCACAACCAAGGATGTATCTAGCTGTGCATCATGAGAGCTAATATGCTCTACCATACACTGTGTATCATGAGAGCTATCGTGCTCTACCACACCAAGTGTATCATCATGCTCCATATGAGCTAAATGCACAACATCAACACCAAGATCAAACTGATGATCACACTCTAACTGAGTATCATCACAATGCTCTACATGAGCATCCACATCATGCTCTAAAGCATCCAACTGATCATCCAAAGTGTGCTCCATATGAGCATCCATATGATCAACCAAACCATGCTCTATATAAGCATCATGAGCATCCAAAACGTGCTCTACATGTGCATCCATCTGAGCATCTAAATCATGCCATACATGTGCATCAAGAATGTCCATAGACCTATCTATAGATCGACAAAATGAGACATGACGAGTCTCATATCGCACATAAGGCTGAACTCCCACTGAGACGAGACTGTCTCTCACATGAAGTACCTGCAGTGGATACCTGTGCCCAATCCTAGCACCTCTGACAAGCGTAAGCTGTCCCAACTGCAACTGAAAATGATGCTCACCAAGGAATGCATAACATCTGCTCTCCTGTAACTGGCTAACTGAAATCAAGCTCATAGGGAATGAAGGCACATAACGTACATGTCTGAGTATAAGTGATGCTCCACTAGGTAGCATAAGGCATACATCTCCTGCACCCTCAATGTCATATGTCATACCATCAGGTAAGTGCACACATCCACGACTCTCACCTGAGAATCGACAAAACCACTCACGATGTGGAGTAACATGAAAACTGGCTAATGCATCAAGTAACCAAACCATATGTGTGCTATCTAATGAGCAAGAGGAATCATGAGATGAACCATAGGAGAAAGTGATATCTCCATCACTAGCATAATCAACTGCCATAGAATCTCCTGAAACCACTACCTGATCTGCATCACGTGCATATCTCTGACGTCGTCGTCGCATCCGCCTGAAGCAACATCGTCGAATATGTCCCTCATGACCACAGTGCCAACATCGAAGTCGTCGATGTGATCTATGTCTCACATGAGTCAATGAACTCGCATACATATCATGTAGTCTCTGCCATAATGCACTACTCGTCTCCTCATACATAACAGACTCATATATAGAATCCACAAGCTGTAATCGGATAGTGGAGCTGGCCAATGCATCCATATCCATCCATACATGATCGGGCATGTCACGAGGCCTCTGTGCATCTCTATGCACATACATGTGTAACCCTGCACGAACCAATGTATGCCACATCTGAGCTTTCCATCTTGGAAAGTCAATACCATCGAATCGAGAAGACACCATGCTGGCAATCCAAGACTAGCAATGTAATAAGAGACTAGAAACAATACTCTATCCTAAATAGGATCACAGCTGCATATCCATATGCATAACTCACATCACATATGTCTCACTGGAGAAGAAAACCATGTGAACCACCTGTCACATAACCATGCATCTACCATGCATATAAAACCATGAGCATAAGCCTGCTCACCAAGTCTCCAAAGTGACCAAGTAGATGTGAAAGAATCCTGGGAAAATTTCGACAGAGTATCCCCTGAAAACTGAGCAATCAAACAAGATAACCAATAATGAAAGAACAATAAGTAATATGTCACCACCTGTCACTGATATAATCAAAGATAATGGCAACTACATGTGCCAAAAAACTAATGGCAATACACGCCAATACAATGGTGATGCACCTCCCACTCAAGAATGAATCCTGCAAGATGGTCCAATCTATCACAAATAACCTGTGACCAAGTCCAAGTGAATGGAGATAGTCAATGATCCAAAGCTATCGCACAAGCTTCAAGATCCACTAGAGCTCCTTCTAGCATAAAAGCCGGTGAAATTTCGGCAGCATCTCCTTTGTAAAATGGACTCTAGAACCAAAATAACCATGTGGGAATCACCATCCACAAAAAGCCAAGAATCACACTGGCAAATATATATCAATCAATGACCAAATGCTAATAACGGTGACAAACAAACGTGTAACTGAGGCTCCAATCTGGATCCTGTACCTGCAAAGAAAACAAAAGATACAAGTACCAACTAAGATCCAATGTCAACTCTCACTAAAGTATGTGCAACCGGAAAGTAAATCCGTAACCAAGTGGCATAATCAAGATATAGACCACAATGCCACTATACATCCATGATCAAACTCATGATGACATAAACCTCAAAAAGAGTATACCACAATGTCATCTTACATGCCAAACGCGTGACAAGATCATGCTCTACTCTCATATGGAGGAGCTACCACAATGATCATACATGTACAATGCTTTGAAGCTTTGAAAATAAGAGCTTGCACACCATAAATTCTCTCTCGAAGAAGTTCCAAAGCAAATTCAACCTCCAAGTGCAATTAGGGTTCGTTTGACAAAAATCTGCTGCTCTGTGTTTTTCTGATTCAGAGGTGATAACCTCTGAATCTGAACTTTTGGTCTTCAGCAAATTTCAAGATCTAACTCTTGGCTACGTAACGAGATAAAGAACACCTCAATCGGAGGTGGGTAGCTCAAGATATGCTCAAAACAAACACCTGCTGTCAATTTCACTTTCACTTGCAACAGTACTGCTCTGTATTCTGCAACTTCGGCAACTTAAAACTCAGAATGTGGATCTGAGTTCTTCTACAAAGTTGTAGCTATCTTTGCAAGCTACAAACAGCAAGTTGAATCATCGCATTCCGAGCTGTAGAACTCAAGTTATGACAAAAAAACCGACCTGTTGTTCTACTCAATGTAGATTCGCCGTCTACAATTCTCTGCGTTTTTTGAATTTTCGGCACTTCAGAAGTCCGAACCAGGTTTTACGCCCTTATGTGAAGTTGTATCTCTCTGTGTTAGCTATGCACAGAACTTTAAAACGCGTCAATCCGAGCTTCCTAGCTCGAGTTATGACCGAAATACTGAACAGATGTCAAGAGATGCCGACCTGCACTTCTACCTCTTCTTACCTAAGCTTCCATTGAAGCTTCTTGCACACCAGCCTTCAACATGCTCTGATACCAATGAAGGGGTTTGGAGTGCAGAAGAAGAGGAAGGAGGAGATGGAGCGAGAGAGAAGAGAGGAGAGACGCGCGGATATGCGTGGGAGCCTCGAAACCCACATAATGATCTCTCTTGAGGCAATGCTCTATATATGATGTATATATATGAATATGGGGGTAAGGTCACATGACCCTTACATCCCCAACATAAACTTGCATAAATTGGATGCCAAAATAATTACGCAAATGCTCAAAATCTAAAATGTCAACATAGCCATGCAAGTCAACCTTAAATTCAACAATATGCTTCTTGTTAGGACTAGTGGATAATGTAATGAAGTGATATGTAGCAGATGGGTTGAACCATGTCCTATCTTAAATTGAAAGATAGGAGATGGTTGAACTACACCCTAAGAGGGAGGATTAGGAAGTAATCCTCAACCATGAGGAAGTAGGCTTTGTAAAGTGGATTGACCCAATGGCCTCTAAAAAAGGCACTTGGGCACTCTATCATGTGAAAGGGTAGGAATTGGGAAGATGGCGCATTGAGAACTCTATCCAAGAGAGATTGGGGTGTATATCTCAGTCCATAGGTCGGATTGAGGTGTGTAAGATATTGTTGGAAAGCTCTCAAAATACAATTTTGAAATCTAATGACCAAGCTTGGAAGTGTGAAGTCCTTGGGAAACCTTCGGTGGCACTTGATTGAGTGGTCAAGATACCAAACATGGGTGAGAACAAGGTTCAAGATACTTAGGTTGACAATAGGGTTCAAGACACCAAGGTTGTGAACAAGGTTCAAGAAATTATTCGAGGTTACGGAAATCAATTCAAGGGTACCAAGGGAGTTCAAGAACGGATCACCGAGGATGGAGATGGTTGAACCATACCCTTGAAGGATAGGACATGGTTGAACTGCACCCTAACTAATCCTCAACCATCGCTTTTGGGGCAAGTGGTTATCCCATCACATTCCTAACCAAGAGAATGTTGGTTAAAATCTCCTATAGTTCATTACAGGTAGCATAGCATCAATATATACAGTAATGATCATAAGTATATCATCTCCACATTTAACATATAAGGTGCTCTCAGCTAGACTATTCTCAAATCTATGTGCAGGCAAGTGGCGTTTATCTTTTCATATCAAGCACATGCTACTATCTTATCATCCAATTTTCTATGCCGTTGTTCATGCACTAATGCATATGCCAAGCACCCAAAAAATGCACACGAGCAAAAAATGGCTTGCGACAAAATCAAGCTTCATATGGGGTCATATATTGCAATGCTTTAGTGCGATACTTGTTAAGTATATATGTTGCATACATAATAGCCTCAATCCAGAAAGTATATGGTAAAGGTTGACTTTTGATTGAACACCTTGGCATTTGCATGAGAGACATATTTTTATCTCTTAGCAACTCCTTTTATTGAGGTATATATGAAAATATTCATTGATGTTTTTTCGCATGCCGATAAAAAATGCATTAAAATCAAAGGACATATATGTTGGAGCAAGTATATGACAAGCCTAAGTATTGGCTTGAGTCTCACAAAGTCTTAGAAGAAGCTTTAAAAAGAAGACTATGTAAAGTTCACTTGTGAACTACCTCTTGTAACTTTTGAAGAGTTTACTTAATGTAAAAGTAAGAGAATCTTAAGTGGTTGAGTCCACTTGATCAAGAATGGAAAGAGGAGCCACGAATTCGTGATTTGTGGTAGGTAGAGAATCAAATCAATCATTGATTGATTGGAGAGTGATTGAGGGAAGTTAGCCTCCCAAACTCAACTATAAATAGATGGCAGTTTTAGTCGTGGTTAGAGAGACCTATGTGAAGACCTCCAAGAGCTGAGCTTTATGCCATATCAAGGTGTGATTACAAGGCACATATATGTATCAGTAAGTCATTGTATTGTACAAGAAATATACTTTCATTTTCATGATTAGTTGGTTTCATCTTTCCATGTTCTTGTAAGGTGTACTACTCACTACCATTACTCTCAGTTTTCTCAGTCAGCTTGCAGAGATGTTTTCTCTGAGCTTGGTGCATCATTTTCAGTGATTTAACTTGGTAAAGTTAGCTCTATAAGTCTACTATATGCTCATAAATTTTCATGTCATTTGGATGTTGCAATCTTCAGTTATGTTCATTTGAAAACAACAAGGTCTTTTCATCTTCACCTCTCTGTCAGGCACCCGACTTTTTCACTCATCTTGTCAGAGGTTTTGATCAGTGGTTACTTATCCAAATTCAGTGATTTAAAGCTTGTTCGATTCAGCTTACTGTCTAGTATAACCATACAAGTTTTCATAATCATTGGATTTCTACATTTTGAGTTATGGTGATTTTTCTACTCACTGGTCTATTTCTATAGCAGCCCGTGAAAATCGGGATGATGTCATCATTTGTTAAAACTCATTCTCAGTGTGTGCTTTGTTATTTTTTATGAGATTACTCTTGAAAGTTAGCTCTTCAAGTTGCCTAGACTTCCCCAAGAGGAATTGAGCTAATTGCTGCTCTGCTCAGAGAATTATGTAAAACACTGGACAGGTGTATGAACCAAGAATAGCAAGTTTTCACCTCTGAGCTAACTCCAACTTATCTGTTTTGATCTATCTTTTTGAGAGTGATCTTCCAAGGTACATAGGGTGTCTAATACATCCATTGGCAAGCTACAAGGGCCCACCATCTACTCCTGGAGTTCATTTGGCTGGTCTAGATCAAGGATTTTGCAACACCTCTTCATCTTCAAACACATACTTATCCATCTCTTCACAGTGGTATCAGAGCAAGGTTGGACAACATGGCAGATGGATTTCCTTCATCAATTGACAAATTGGACAGAGGTAACTACTCAGCTTGGTCATTAAGGATGGAAGCTTATCTCCAAGGTAGAAGTTTATATGGTTATGTGGCTAGAGATGAAGTTATGCCAAGTTTCAGGAACAAAAGTCAACCAACACAAGAAGAGCAAGAAAGATTGAGCACATAGTGCTCCAAGGATGCACTTGCAAGGTCTTATCTCCTCAACTCTATCTCAGATTTTTTGTTGCCTCACATTAGAAGTTGTAAGACATCTAAGGAAGTGTGGGATGCACTTGAAGCTTTCTTTTCTTCAAGTACCAAAGCTAAGAAGCATCAACTATGGCTGGATTTCACAACTCTCAAGAAGGCTCCCAAACAAAATGTGACTGATTTTGTCACAAAGCTCAAGGACATAGCGGATCAGTTGGGAAGCATTGGAGAGGTAATAGATGAAGAGCAAATTGTAAGGCAGGTCATCAATGGCTTGAAGGCAGATGATAAGTGGGAAGCATTCACCACAGCTATGGATTTGTACATGGACATGCATGTACCTGATTTCAACACACTCATTGGACAACTACTTACTCAAGAGGCAAAGCTTATCAAAAATGGAGAAAGCTCTAAAGGTAATCAATCTTCAGCTTTATACACGGATAAAAGAAAGTCTAAAGATAACAAAGGAAAGGCAAAGAAAGTGGATGATGAAGCAGGTACATATCAAGCTAACTATGCAGGTAGAGGAAGACATGGCAGAGGTAGAGGAAGATTAACTAATCATACAACTGAAAATTGCTTTAGGAATTCCAGGAATCAAAGAGGCAGAGGATACAATAGAGGGAGTTATGGCTACTCAAGAGGAAGGTTCAACAACTACCATGGAAACTACAACAACTACAATCATTCAAACTATCAAGGAGGCTACAAAGGAAGGAGAGACTACAATAACTACACAGAAGACTCAAACAAAGAGGATTCATTATTGATCATTAACATGGCTATGCCACAAGGTAAATCTGATGAGCATGTTTTCTACATAGATTCAGGTTGTTCAAATCATGTGGCAGGAAATGTGGCACTCCTATCAGATTTAGAAGATCCAAGGAATAAGCATGAGGTACAAACAGGAGATGATACAAAACATCCTGTGGAGAAAATAGGCAATGTCAAAGCACCTGATGGAAACATCAACCTACTCAGTAAGGTACTCTATGTCCCTACCATTACAAAGAATTTGATAAGTGTTGGGCAGATAGTAGAGAAAGGGTTGCAAGTCAGGTTCACAAAAGCAAGAGCATTTATTGAAGATCCAAGTCAAGGATTCAGAAGAATTGCAAAAGGTGAAAAGACAGGTAGATTGTTCACATTTGAATTATAGGACACTAGAAACATTGCTCTCTTTAATTATGGTAGTCAGACACTCACAGAATTGGAAGTATGGCACAAAAGGTTAGCACATATTGGTGAAAGGTCATTAAAGCAAATCTGCAGGGACCAAAGTGTACTTGGACTTCCTAATTTGTCAAAACAACATATGATTTATAAGTGTAGTGCATGTCAATTTGGAAAGTCTCACAGGTTACCATTCATGAAGAAAGGTTATATGCATGGAGATCTCTTGGAGTTGGTTCATACAGATGTATGGGGACCTAGCAAGGAAGCTTCAATATCTGGATCAAGGTATTATGTTTCCTTTATTGATGATTGCAGCAGATGGACTATCCTATTCTTTATGAAACACAAAGATGAATTTTTTTCATGTTTCAAAAGATATTTGGCTCTTGTGGAGAATCAAACAGGTAAATCACTAAAAAGGCTAAGGTCAGATGGAGGGGGAGAATACTTCTCCCATGATTTTGATTCTTTTCTTCAAGAAAGAGCAATCAAAAGAGAGGTAACTACAAGGTACACTCCTGAGCAAAATGGAGTGGCTTAAAGGAGGAATAGGACAATTGTTGAAGCTGCAAGGTCTATGTTAAATAGAATTTACCTAATTACTTATGGGCTGAGGCTGTATCTACAACCACTTACTTGATTAACAGGTTGCCTTCAAAATCCCTTGATGGGATGACTCCATATGAGGCTTGGAATGGAAGAAGAACAAGCTTAGATCATTGTAAAATTTTTGGATGTATTGCTTTTGCTCATGTTCCTTCACAGGTTAGAGGCAAGATGGATCCAAAGGCAGAAAGGTGTGTATTTATTGGATATGACAACAATCAAAAGGGCTACAGGTTATACAACCCTACCAACAAAGGATTCTTGGTAAGCAGAGATGTAGTTTTTGATGAGAACAATTCATGGTATGAAGATTCACGCAGGAAGATCAATTTACCATATGATCTTGAAGAAGATTTTCCAAAGCTTGGTAGAGAACAATCAAAGATTGAAGAACAAGACACCTTAGAGGATGATGAAGAATCTCACATGGAAAAGATCAAAGCATGGAAGTCTAAAGGTAAAGCAAAATTGCAGGAACTTGGACATGAAGCAGAATCATCACATCATGGCCTAAGAAGATCTATGAGTGAAAGAAAAAACCAGAAAGGTATGGGTTTGACACCTCATTAGTAACTAAACATTCTATCTACATAGCACAGGACATAAACCAAGAGGAGCCATCATCATTTGAAGAGGCCAAAGCAAAAACAGAATGGAAGCATGCAATGAAGGAAGAGATCGAAGCACTTGAGGAAAACAACACTTGGGATTTGGTGCCCAAGACTTCATCCATGAAGGTAATAGCCTGAAGATGGGTCTATAAACTCAAGAAGAATTCTGATGGTTCAATTAATAGGTATAAGGCAAGGCTTGTAGCAAAAGGCTTTGCACAAACTCAGGGAATTGATTATGAGGAGACTTTCTCTCCTGTGGCAAAGATGCCTACTGTTAGGGTTTTGCTTAGTATTGCCTCTTCCAAGAATTGGAAGATACTTCAACTAGATGTAAAGAATGCATTTTTGAATGGTTGGATAACAGAAGAGGTATATATGGCACAACCACCTGGTTTTGAGAATCAAGTTTATCCTGATTATGTGTGTAAACTTAACAAAGCATTGTATGGTCTCAAGCATGCTCCAAGAGCTTGGAATTTCAGGCTTGTTTCATTCTTGCAGGACAAAGGCTTTCAACCAAGCAAGGCAGATCCTTCACTCTTTATTAAAAAGAGTAATTCTGAGGTCATCTACCTATGTGTATATGTAGATGATATTATATTGACAGGAAATGATGCAGATGGTATGAAGAAGATCAAAGATCAGATGAGAGAAGAGTTCAAGATAAGTGATTTGGGTTCACTTACCTACTTCCTAGGTTTGGAAGTTGTCTACAAAGATCATGGTTTGTTTCTCACTCAAAGAAAGTACATCAAGGACATGTTGGCAAAATTCAAGATGCAAGATTGTAAGATTGCAGGTACTCCAATGGAGGTCAATCACAAATTGAGCTCACATGAAGGTGAACTCATAGAGGACATCACATCATATCAAAGTCTAGTGGGTAGTCTCAACTATGCCACATTGACAAGAGTAGATATATGTTACAGTGTGAGTGTGCTAAGCCAATTTATGCACACACCAAGGAAACCACATATGGATGCTGCCAAAAGGATTCTCAAGTATCTCAAAGGAACCATAAATGAAGGACTTTATTATCCTTTATCTGATTTAGGTTTGAAGCTATTTTCTGATGCAGATTGGGCTGGCTCCAAGAAAGATAGAAGGAGCACTTGAGGTTATCTTACCTTTGCAGGTTCAAAGCTTATTTCACGGTCATCCAAGAAGCAACCCACAGTTGCTCTCTCTTCTACTGAAGTTGAATATAGAGGTCTTGCCATAGCTACACAAGAAGCTATGTGGATGAAGACATTGTTCAAAGATCTTGGATTGGAGTTTGGAACTCCAACTATTTTTGGTGACAATATGAGTTCTATTCATTTGGCTGCTAATCCTATTTTTCATGCAAGGACTAAACATATTGAAGTTCATTATCACTATGTACGAGAGAAGGTTCTAAGCAAAGAGATTCAAATATCATATGTGTCCACTCATCAACAATGTGCAGATATTCTAACCAAAGCATTGGATGGTACAAAGCTTTGCAAATTCAAGGCTATGATAGGTTTGCAGGTAATCTTGGAAGATTGAAGACCTCAAGCATACTTGGCTTGAGGGGGAGCTGTTGGAGCAAGTCTATGACAAGCCTAACTATTGGCTTGAGTCTCACAAAGTCTTAGAAGAAACTTTAAAAAGAAGACTATGTAAAGTTCACTTGTGAACTACCTCTTGTAACTTTTGAAGAGTTTACTTAATGTAAAAGTAAGAGAATCTTAAGTGGTTGAGTCCACTTGATCAAGAATGGAAAGAGGAGCCACGAATTCGTGATTTGTGGTAGGTAGAGAATCAAATCAATCATTGATTGATTGAAGAGTGATTGAGGGAAGTTAGCCTCCCAAACTCAACTATAAATAGATGGCAGTTTTAGTCGTGGTTAGAGAGACCTATGTGAAGACCTCCAAGAGCTGAGCTTTATGCCATATCAAGGTGTGATTAAAAGGCACACATATGTATCAGTAAGTCATTGTATTGTACAAGAAGTATACTTTCATTTTCATGATTATTTGGTTTCATCTTTCCATGTTCTTGTGAAGTGTACTACTCACTACCATTACTCTCAGTTTTCTCAGTCAGCTTGCAGAGATGTTTTCTCTGAGCTTGGTGGATCATTTTCCGTGATTTAACTTGGTAAAGTTAGTTCTATAAATCTACTATATGCTCATAAATTTTCATGTCATTTGGATGTTCCAATCGTCAGTTATAATCATTTGAAGTCAAGAGGGTCTGTTCATCTTCACCTCTCTAACAGGTACCCGACTTTTTCATTCATCTTGTCAGAGGTGTTTCTGAGTGGTTACTTATCCAAACTCAGTGATTTAAAGCTTGTTGGATTCAGCTTACTGTCGAGTATAACCATACAAATTTTCATAATCATTGAATTTCTACATGTTGAGTTATGATGATCTTTCTGCTCACTGGTTTATTTCTGTAGCAGCCCGTGAAAATCGGGATGATGTCATCACTTGTTAAAACTCATTCTCAGTGTGTGCTTTGTTATTTTTTATGAGATTACTCTTGAAAGTTAGCTCTTTAAGTTGCCTAGACTTCCCCAAGAGGAATTGAGCTAATTGCTGCTGTGCTCAGAGAATTATGTAAAACACTGGATAGGTGTATGAACCAAGAATAGCAAGTTTTCACCTCTGAGCTAACTCCAACTTATCTGTTTTGATCTATCTTTTTGATAGTGATCTTCCAAGGTACATAGGGTGTCTAATACATCCATTGGCAAGCTACAAGGGCCCACCATCTACTCCTGGAGTTCATTTGGCTGGTGTAGATCAAGGATTTTGCAACACCTCTTCATCTTCAAACACATACTTATCCATCTCTTCACAATATACTCCCCCTCGATCAAAATGAAAGCAGCCCATTTTGCATGCTTATAGATTTTGATCCATAAAGAGGAACTCTTTAAAGCACATAAACACTTTGCAATTTGATTTTAATGGATTAACTCATGCATGCTTGGAAATTTCATCAATGCAAGTCACAAATTATAGGTGATTCCCAGATTGAGGTGTCTACATAAGACCACAAACATCACTATGAATAATCAGCAATTCATGTGAAACTCTAAACGAACCATCTTTTGGGTAGAGAGGACACCATTTCATTTTTTATGTAGGCAAAGTAAACTAGCGGAATTCAAATGAACAAAGCATGCATGCCAAAGGTTTGCATCTAAAATAGCTAGAAAATCATGAACTTCACATGTTGAATCATTGTCAGATTTATGACAATCTGTGAGCTTATACATCCCATGATATAAAATGTTATAAGTGATGATAACATCACCATTTGAGAGACCATGAATTGTACATATGTCATCTATAAATTTGACAACCAAAACAATCTTGGCTAGTGCTCAAATTGATAACATATATTCTTGAACCCTGGCACATATATGGCATCTAAAAATGTGAAAGAAATATTGTCATTAGAACTCAAAATGATCTTTCTAGCTCCCATGAAACATAAGAGGATTTGTTGGCATATGTGATAGTATTCCGTATTGGAGGATGCTCAAGTGAAATGAAAAAACTATGTTGTGAGGTAATATGTTTGGTTGCACCATTATCAAAGTACCAAACATCTGAGTCTATTATAGAAATATACTACTCATGAGAATATGTTTCATGTCTTCAATGAGTAGAAAATGCCCATTCTTCATGATAAAAAAGATTAGAAAACCTTATTTTAGGTGTAGAGGCCTTTGCAATGACCATTCTAGCCTCTTTCTTCTTTGGTTTCTTTGCATCTAGTTTAGGATAAATCTTTATGATGATCATTTGTTTTATAATACTTGCAACTTTGCTTTTTCTTTTTTCGTTTCTTATCATCTTTGTCTTCCTTTTTTTATTGTGAAACATTTGTCAATTTTTTTATTACTAGTAGATGAGATTTGTTTACCTTTTCCATTCTAACTAGCTAAGAGAGCTTGATCTGCAATATGCATAATTGACCTCTTCTGTCTAGACTAGCCTTCTTGGAAGAAAATAGAGAATGACTCCTCAAAGGTTAAAGCATTTGGATTTCCTTTCACTATCAATCAAAGAGTACAAGGAAAACTTAGATAAGAATCTAGAAGACCATTAAGAATAGTCTTCATAAGTAAACTATGAGGCAAGATTTCATGAGCAAAAATAAATTCTTCTTTTAAATATCTGATCTTTGTCAAAAAAACTATCCACTCAATCTTCTTCATGTGTATGCTTACTCTCCAACTATTTTCGGAGGTAAGCAACATGATCCTTATTTCTTTCTTGGCATAATGTTGTAAGAGCATCCCAAGCACCTTTTGTTATATTGCAAGAGGGAACATGAGATATAATGGCACATTTGATGCACAAAGCTATTAATGCATATGTCTCCGCCATCCCGACAAATTTTCTATGTAGTAGATGCAATAGGAGCCACAACATGACTGGGAAGTTGAAGATCATCATCTTCAACACCATCTACATCACCTTCAATCACTGTGTATACAAGTGTAGTAGGACATTTTTCAACACCATTCACAATATTCCACATGCCTTCTGCTACCAATACATGAAGCATTCATACATGCCCACAATGGATAATTAGTATCATCAATAGCCAACATACGAAATACATCATTGCTAAATCAATTTCCACCATAAAAGATCGTTAATTCCATCTTTATTATGTTGTTCTACATATTTTATTTTTCTTGCCTTGGCCAAGGATTTTAATATGAACATGCATGAAACTTATATAGAATCTACAACCTACACGCCAAAGTTGAATCTTTCTTTAGTGATTCTATATTTTCCTTTCCCTTGAATTTCTAAGTAAATGTCTTACCTTTTCCTTTAGATTGCTTACTTATTCTTTAAGTATGATCTTAATTCTCATTAGCCTTTAATAACATTCTATAGCCTCTAGATAATCCCAAACCTCTTGGATTTAAGTGAAGATGCTGAAAAAGTTCCAATCCTAAATTGTCCGATCTTTACTTCTATCCACCTAGTTCTCGTTTAGTTTTGTGGATCAGAATATGTATTTCTTAGGAAAAGAACTCAGATTTAGATTCTTTACCATTAATTTATTTCTATTGAGTACTTGAAAAATATCAAAGATGTCCTCGATGGGTAGCTTTACCAATGCTAAAAAAAGATACCATTGACAAAATATATATCCATAAAACTAACAAAGTATGGTTTTAAGTTTATTTCACATGTTTCAATAGTATGCAATGCAATTTTCAACCTAAATGGAATGAGAAAAATGAATGATGCCTATATTTACTCCAAGCTTATACTTTTGGATCATTGACCTTTATTATGATGTGATGGTATTCTTGGTGGAGATTTAGTTTCTAAATAGGTCAGATGAACCATGTATACAAGTAGCCCTTGATTTGTTTTTTAGTGTCTTATTCTTTGGGTAATCATTCTCCTACCATTCGATTCTCACAAGAAGATTGAAGCTTCAAGTTGACTAATCATGGAAAATCATAGGTATACACATTTGAAAAAAATGAAGAGAACAATAAGTTCAAGTGCTAGAACCATCAAACTAACCCCACCTTATTTCTTATCAGGCCAATCTCTCTAAGCTCTTTACCTTGTTTCTTCAATGTTTCATTGTTGCATGAAGTTTATTTGGAGGGATTGATTGAATATCCTTGGATTCTTGTATGTGAGAATCATCTTGAGTTTGATAGGTTTCCAAGGTTAACCAAAAAATGAGAAAATCCTTGTTCGTGGAGTTCTTATCTCATAAAGATAAGTAGAGAGAAATGCAGTCATTAAGTGAAGGTCAATGAAATAGTTATTACTTCCATCACAATAAATTTCTCGAGATAAACTCTCATAAGTTTAATCTACCATCAAATGCTTAGATACTAGCAATAATTCCTATAAATCCTTTCCATCTTGGACTATGGCATACTATTCTTTTCCATATGGAAAAAAGGTTCCTCTACCTAGATTCAACTTCTTTATTTCAAAGGTCTTTCACTTGATGTTTCGGATTAGGATAGATCTATTGTGTTAGTTCTTGACACAAATTTCAACCATAAAAGTCAAATATGCATATTTATTATGTTTCTCTATATATTCCTTTCTCTTCTCTGTTTGGGTAAATATTTTTAAATTGTTCACTTAGGCTTGAACAAGGATGTTTATAAACTTGTATGAAACTTATATAGTATCTACAAGATGCTAGCCAAAGTTGCATCTTTCTTTAGTAATTCAATATTTTCCTTTTTCTTGAATTTCTAGGTAAATATCTTACCCTTTCCTTTGAATTGCTTAGTTATTTTTTAACCATGCTCTTTTCATTAATTCTAGTTGTTGAGATATTGGACTATGGCACACTATTCTTTTCCATATGGATTAAAATTTGCTCTAAAGAGATTTACGTTCTCTATTTCAAGGGTTATCATTTGATCATTTTAGATTAAGGTAGTTCTAATGTGATAGTTATTGGCATCAATTTGCACCATAAAAGGTCAAATTTGCATCTTTACTCTCTTGCTCTATATATTCATTTTTTTACTTTACCTTTTCCTTTAAACTGCACACCTGGCTTGAGCAAGGACTTTTATATAAATTGTATGAAACTTCTATACTATAGATTTTGGCCAAAGATGCATCTTTCTTTAGTGATTCAATATTTTCACTTTCTTGAATTTCTTGATAAATTTCTTACCTTGATTTTAGATTTCTTACTTTGTTTTGAACCATGATCTTTTCATTAATTCTTGTTGAGATATTGTACTATCGCATACCATTTTTTTCAATATGGTTAAAAGTTTCCTCTGGCTCAATTCAATCTCTTTATTTCAATGGTTACCACTTGATCATGCTAGATTAATATAGATCTAATGTGATAGTTATTGGAATCGATTTCCACCATAAAAGTTCAAATTGCATCTTTATTCGGGCATTCTACATATTCTTTTTCCTTATCTGGTTGGGTAAATATTTTAACTTTTCCTTTAAATTTCTCACTTAGGCTTGAGCAAGAAATTTAATATAAACTTTCATGAAAGGTCTATAGTATCTAGAAGATATGGGCCAAAGATTCATGCAAGCTTCATAATTCATTTGTTTGTTCAAGCCCTTCAAGTCTAGCAAGCTATCTCAAAAACTTATATATACGAATCCCTAGTGAGATAGATCCTTAGACTTCAATTTTATCCCTTATTAGTCTCTCCCTACCTATAAACAATCATAGACTTCTTTATTTTCAAATTTTTTTATTTTTCTTTATTGGTCGACCCCAATGTAGCATATGCACCTCTCTTCAACTCTTTTTATTAATTTTTCTTTTCCTTTTTCCTTATCTTTCTTTTTATTTTTTATTCATTCCTTTTTCTTTTTATTTTTGGACCATTGGATGTATGGGGATGGCACTATAATCACAAGGTATGGTCGCAATCTGATCTAGAGTGTAGGATTTAGTAAGAGAGTGAGTAGGAATCAAGGAGTCAAGCCTCACTAGGATTTCATACACACTAGTATATATAGGTATTTGGTCACACATCACCTTCTCCTACTTAGGTCTTCACCCACAAAATTCTTAGTGAGTCAATAACCAAATCTATTTATATAATTCATTTGATCATTCATGTGTCTCCTATAATCACACTAGCTAGATAATTACTTGTTTATAATTGATTATTTTAAAATTATACAATAGTTAGCACGTCAATCACATACATAATGAAATGCATTTATATATACATTCGAAGAACAAAATAAATAATAATGGAAATGTTTTAAAACAATTTATTCAAAGTCACACATATCCGTCATCTTCTATGTTTCCACTCCATATCTTTATCTTCAATTCTTTATTCGGTTTCCTAAATTCATGTGAAAATCAACCAAGAAACAATAGTTATATACATTTATATACAAAATTCACTTTAACATTTTTGAACCTTTGTTGATTAGGTTTTTCCCTTGAATATCATCTTCTTCGATAGGTTCCATCCAAAGAAGCCATTCTTGTGAATTAGCCACCAAACTATGAGTGTATGTTGTGGAGAATCGATGAATCCACAAGAAGAGAATTCAAATAGCTTCTTCTATTCGTGTGTGGAAGCACTTATACATGTATTTTATGTATACAATGTGCTTAATTTAGTTTTGGAAGATACTCCCATGCATGTATTTTCTTTAAATTCATGCATAGGATCATTTGGAGATATATGTTGGAGCTCTATTCAAGCACACGAACAACATAAGGAAGAAGAAGCTTGGAGCACAACACACAAACTCAAAAGTCTTTGTGAAATCTTCCCTATATTCAACCACACAAGTAGAAGTGGCTACAATAGGCTGCTTCTTCCTCAACCAAGATATGCATGAGCTACCAAGCATGAAGCAAAAACCATTGATGGACACACAAGTGTCATACAACAGACCCAGTGAGAGTCAAAGAAAGCATGTAAATCTGGCAATAGTGATTCCCCCTCAAGATAAAACCATCCAAGTAATCGAGTACCACTCAAGTAGTGAAAGATACGCTTAATTGCCTACCAATGCTTCACACATGGGCAATGCATAAACTTTCTCATCTAAGAGATAAAAAACTAAACATCAGGCCGCGTTATGCATAAATAATCCAACCAAAGGAGTGGTAATAGGTTTGCTGTCCTCAAGGCCAAAATGTTGCAATATTGTATCAATATATTTTGTTTGACACAAAGTTAACCCCCTAGTTACATAGAATGAATGCCAAAATAATGGTGCAAATGCTCCAAATCTAACATCTCAAAAGAGGCATGAAAATCAGCCTTAAATTCAACAATATGCTTCTCATTAGGACAAGTGAGCAGCGTGTCATCAACATACATAACAATGATCAGAAGTACATCATCTACACGCTTAACATGTAAGTGCTCTCAGTTGATTGTTCTCAAAACCATGTGCAATCAAGTAGGCATGTATCTTTTTTGGTACTTGTTTCAAACCATATAATGCCTTTTTCAACCTGCACACTTTGTTTGCGTGCCCTTTATAAAAAAAAACCAAAAGGCTGAAAAACATACGCTTCTTCATGTAAGTCACCATTCAGAAATATTGTTTTAATATCCAATTCATGTACATTCCAACCATGATGAGCTGCAAGTACACATATGCTACAAAAGGTAATCATTTGGCTTATGGGAGCAAAGGTCTCATCAAAATCAATGCCTATTTCTTGAGCATAACCTTTTGCAACAAGCCTAGCCTTATAGCTATGACCTATTCCATCAAGCTTATGGTTCAGCTTGTATACCCATTTAGTGCCAATGGTCTTTTTTCCAGGAGGAAAATCACATAAAGACCATGTATCAATCTTCATAATTGCATCATATTCTAATTTCATAGCAGTAACCTAAGTTTTTGAATTTTGTGCTTCATAAAAAAACACGCTCATTTTCATCACAAAGATTAGAGGCAGCCATAGCATAGCAATCTGATGCAAAAGAAGCACTATGCGATCTTGAACAATTAGGATATGAAAGCTCTGCATCTAATTTGTTATCTTGCAAAGTCTACACCAACCATTTAGGCATAGCTTTTGCCTCCTCTATATTAGCCCTCTAATGAACAAGTGCATCATGTAAATCTACATCATAATGATTTGCATCCTCATGTGGAACCTACAAAGGTTGAGAAATTGCCTCATTTGGACCTGCACTAGACGATCCACCTATAAAAAGAGGCAACAAAGTGTCATACATATCTTTGGAGCTAATTGATGTCTCCTTCGTACATGAAAGTAATGATTGAATTGCATCTTCGACAAAAATAACATCGCAGTGTCAGCGTGAAATGAAGATCACCCAGTGGATCAGTTATGGTTGTGTAACAGGTCTTATCATGTGACTGCACATGGGGTGTCTTTTAGTATGCTTTAGGATGTAAGACGTGAATTAGTGTTATGAGAAGTGTTTGTCTATATTCTATTGGCCTAATCATATACCTATTTGCATATTTAACTATATGGAGGGCGTTTACTCGGTGTCACTTAGTTCAAGAGATATGTTCAAGTTTAATGAAGTATTACTGACCATACGGTTGTGCGGCTTGATACCTAGACATGCCATAATTGTATAATTCTGATGCTAGTAATGCAATCTTTTATGAATTCTTCTTCTTCTAGTTCTATATTAACTACATTCTTCTTAGATTGAGTGGTATTATTTATAGGTGTAGGTAATAAAAACTCAAAACTAAAAGATGAAGAGATAGCATTTCCATTCATAGACTCATTATTCACAAACATCGGAAGTAAATACAGAATAGTATAAATTGATGATTGATCAAATGGTTCACCAATTCCATAATCTTTGATGTGGATTAAGTAAAACTTTTTTCTTGGCGGTCCTAATCATGAATCTAAACTAGTTCAACAAAATAACCTTATACAAATATAAGTAAGAATGCAAAGATAATTCTCTAAAATCCTAATACAAGACTAAGCTTAAAGAAATTGATTTAGGAAAAGTGAAAGAAGTAGCACGTATGCAACTCCAATCTCTCGATCTCAACTCCTCCTAAATACTCGTCAATGCTTTGAAAAAATACAATAGGAAAAAAAACATAAGTATTTTTTATGAAACATAAAACGCACTCATGCTTTACTTTCAATATAGACATGTCATTGATGCTCACTCATCATATTCATTCATGTATAAATTAACTTGTATACATCTATACATTCATACCCTTTACATGCATACATTATTCATTACTTATGCATGTTCATGTACTTATACACCTCGTCTTACATTAATCATGCATATGCATTCATATTCATTCTCATTGATACATGCTTCTACGTCATGCATACATACTATACTCATTCATACGTGCATACTCTTCATATGCATACATCTTACATACATGCACATGCACTCTCATTCATACACACTTATGTATGGCATATGCACATATCATTCACGCACATGCACTCTTGCATGCTCATTCTTTCATACACTCATGCATATACTCATAGATGCACATGCACACACTCTTTCATAGACATGTACTTAAATACTTGTATACATATGTACTTATGCTCATAAAAACACTATCACACATACAATCATTTAATCATTCATTCATGCACATTAAAACACTATCACATATGCATAAATACATTCACTTAAACATGCATTCATGCACATATATGCATAAATACATTCACTTAAACATGCATTCATGCTCATGGACACATCTATCTTATACATGCTTGCTTATGCTTCTACACTTATGCATATATATGCTTACACTCACACATATGCATGCACTTATGCACTCTCATGCATTTATATTTATAGACATGCATATACATACATTTCATATGCACATGTTTCACTCACTTATGTATGTGTAGATCTTTTACGCATGCATGCTTTCTCATGCACATGCATTCTCTCATATGCAAATCTCATATGTACGCACACTCGTATTCACATACATTCATACACATACAAACACATGCATCTCACATTCACATGCATACATATAACTCTCTGATAGGCATGTATCATTCACACACACATACATTTATTTCACATACACACGCATGTTTACTACATCTCATACATACATGCACATGCATATGTATTCTTACATATGCTTTCATACATCAAAATTAACCAAAATTCATTTTGAGCTAAGTAAAATTTTTAATTCATTTCTATTATATCACTAAATAATGAGCTAAATATTTATGTTTGGCAATACATATAATTACTCTTTAATTGATCTAATTACAAAAGGAATCCAAATAAAAATAAAAATAATAGAAGAATATATAGTTATTTATTTCTCTCCCTCTACGTTCTCTCTCTGTCTCTCTCTCTCGCATTCTCTCTCTCTCCTTGTCTTTATTTTTGCTCCTCTCCTCAACTGCATTTGCACATTCTAGACTTCTATGTGTGTCCTTGATGTTTTTCTAAAATAGACAGAGTGATAAGAAATTGATATGTCGAAGGTACATCTTCTCCCTTGATAGTGTCATGCCATACTCCATTGACATCTTCTGTGTGTCTCTATCCAATAGTGATATGTGTGTCCTTGATGTTTTTCTAAAATAGACAGAGTGATAAGAAATTGAGATGTCGAAGGTACATCTTCTTGCTTGATAGTGTCATGCCATACTCCATTGACATCTTCTGTGTGTCTCTATCCAATAGTGAGCCATGAAAATGAATATATTATATTAGTAAAAGGTGAAATCTCTCACGAAGTAGACTTATCTGAAAAAAAATCTCGAGAAATTGTGAAAATGCTTATCCGACATTGAGTGCGCTTGTTGGTATGAAAGTCATCCATCACTGACTTCATTCGTTTATCTTTGTTGGCACGAGAACCATCCATCACTGATATCATTCCTTGATCTACTATGACATCTTTGACTCTTGTCTTTCTCATCATAAGATGAAAGACTGTATGCGAGATGATAAGATGAAAAACTTTGCACTAGAGTTGAAGAAAACGCTCTCTCGCTCTCTCTCTCTCTCTCTCTCTCTCTCTCTCTCTTGCGTGCACCAGCTGGGAACGAGTTGCTCGTGTCCATTCTGTACAGAGGCTCGTCCGCTGAGATCAAAAGTTGTGGCTTTCTTCACAGAGAGCAGATGAGAGGGAGAAGTTAGAAGTAGGGCTTCCGGGCGAGGACACGAGTAGAAGGGGATCCCACTCAAAGCACGCCCAAGAGTGGCTATGGTCACTCTCCAATTGTTTTCGGAGGTAAGCAACAGGAGCCTCATTTCTTGCCTGATACAAAGTGGTAAGTGTATCCCAAGCATCCTTTGATGTTTCGCAAGAGTGAATGTGAGGGATAATGGCTCGTTTGACATGCAAAGCTATCAATGCATGTGCCTGATCATCTCTACCATCCCAATGAAGTTGCTTTGTTGTAGGTGCAGCAAGAACGTAGCACAAACACAAATTTGAAAGACATCTTTGACTCTTGTCTTTCTCATCATAAGATGAAAGACTGTATGCGAGATGATAAGATGAAAAACTTTGCACTAGAGTTGAAGAAAACGCTCTCTCTCTCTCTCTCTCTCTCTCTCTCTCTCTCTCTCTCTCCGGACTACAGCAGGCGAAGGGGGCAAAAGAACCAATCTCTCTCTCTCTCTGCGTGCACCAGCTGGGAACGAGTTGCTCGTGTCCATTCTGTACAGAGGCTCGTCCGCTGAGATCAAAAGTTGTAGCTTTCTTCACAGAGAGCAGGTGAGAGGGAGAAGTCAGAAGCAGGGCTTCCGGGCGAGGACGCGAGTAGAAGGGGATCCCACTCAAAGCACGCCCAAGAGTGGCTATGGTGTCCACAGATAGGACCAGCCATGTCTAGGAACTCGCGAGCAAGGACTCGGCGAGGACTGGAAGTGGGATTTCAGCCAGAAGCGCGGCCATATCATGCAGAAGAGAAGAAATACCGAGCGGAAGTGGACGTTGAACGAGGGGAGGGAGAAGAAAAGATACATACCTGAAAAAATACAATAGCAAAACCATGCTCATCATCATCATAGATAGTTATATAAACTCACATTCCTTTTTTACGCACACTCATGGACACCATTTTTTAATGCACAGTTATGCACACACCAAACACAAACTTTTTTATGCGCACTCATACACACCACACATTTTTTTATTCGTTTTCTTTTGTTCTTATTATTATTTTGTATAACTCCTTAATGACTTTTAATTTAGGCTTACCCTAAAGGAGTGTTGTATTTTGACGGTCGACTATGCCCGTCAGTTATGAAGGTTATCTAGAGATCCTACCTGTATTTTCTATTTTTAATGTATTTTTGAAGGTCAAAAATATTTTTTGACTGTATTTTACGATAAAAAAAGGCCAAAATGGGCAATACGGCCGTCAAAAATCAACACTGCCCTAAAGTATAATGTAATTATGTAATTTAATATTCACATACACACACATATTACAATAAATAGTTAACCATAATATGGGATATATTAACCAAATGTGATCATATGTTTAATAAAATATTTTCATGCATCACACTTATGTTATACTCACATGCGCATAAATCTACACATACATTGATTCTCAATCAGATAAATTAAATTCCTAAAGAATTTTGCATAAATGAGATATGTATATTACATATCCGAGAAAGCATATAAATATATACTCGTTGGTTCACTCACACATTCATTCTCAGACATATACTTGCATTAATACACATAGTTGCACGTTCAGATGCTCATTCTTAATGAACCACACACTCGTTCATATGAAAAAAGATAAACCAAATAATAAGACAAATGAGCATATGCTTTAGACACTGAGGATAAATGTCCGCATAGGGTTAAAGTCAGTATAGGTTAATCTTATACCTTTTGGATCCAATCATAGGGTTAATATCAAAAATAAATAGAGGATCACATACGGAAACTTGCAAATACCTAAAAGAGAGTTCAAACAAATCAGAAACTTATAGAAAACACATCTTAAAATATTTTTAGAATTCACCAATTTATAAGAAAATTTTAATTTTCTTGTATATCAATTCGAGGGATGAAATCGTTTCGACAACGGTTAACCAAAATGCATTTAATTTATGGAGGATATAGATGATAGCGTTTGCTTTCATAGTTGTACCCAACAAAATTATATTTAACTACTTTATCATCCAATTTCCTACTTTGTTGTTCAAGCATTAAGGTATATGCCAGACAACCATAGACACGCAGATGAGCAACAAATGGCTTATGACCATGCCAAGCTGCATATGGAGTGATAGATTGCATTGATTTGGTGGGAAACCTATTAAGTACATATACTACACACATAACAACCTGACACCTATTAAGTACATATGCTACACACATAACAACCTCAAGCCAGAAGTTATGTGGTAAAGCCTAACTTTTGACCATACACCTCATCATCTCCATGAGTGACTTGTTCTTCCTTTCAGCAACTCCATCTTGTTGAGGTGTATATGCCATTGTACATGATGTTTTATCCCATGCTCAGCCATAAATGCATTAAAATCAAAAGACATGTATTCCCCCCCTCGATCAAACGAAGGGTGCCCATTTTACATGCTAACATATTTTCAGCCATAACCAGAAACTATTTGAAGCACACAGACACTCTCGACTTTTCTTTCAATGGATACACCCATGCATGCATTAAAAAATCATGAATAAAAGTCACAAAGCAAAGATAGTTCCCAAAAAGAGGTGTTTGCATAGGACCACAAACATCACTGTGAACAAGCTACAATTTATGAGTAGCTCAAACTAAACCATCTTTTTTGGAGGAGGAATGCTTTATTTTTCCCAAAATATAGCCTTCACAAACATCTTTAGAAGGTGCCTTAAGTTTGGCCAGAGAGGACACCATTTCAGATTTCTATAGGCATAGCAAACTAGAAAAATTTAGGTGATCAAAGCATGCATGCCAAAGCTTCGCATCTAAGATAGCCTGAGAATCTAAAGCACATGTTGAATCATTCATAGATTTTGCATAAACTTTGAGCTTTTAGAGCCCATGACATAAAATGCCAGAAGCAATAATCACATCACTATTTGAAAGATCATGAATTGTACATTTGTCATCAACAAAGTTGACAATCAAGCCGATGTTGGCTAATGCTAAAACTAATCATAGATTTTTCTTGATTCCTGGCACAAACAGAGCATCTGACAATGTGGAAGAACTACCATCACACTAGTCAAAATTATCTCACCAACTCCCGTTACAAGATAAGAGGAGTTGTTAGTGCATGTGAGAGTATTCCATGTAGGGGTAGGCTCAAGTGAACAAAAGAAACTATGCTGCAAGATTATATGTTTGGGCTCCCCATTATCAAACTATCAAACATCTGAGTCTACTATAAACATGCATTGCTCATGAGAAGATGGGTCATAGCTACAAATAGTAGTAAACACCCATTCTTCATTTTGCACAAGATTAGCATACTCTATTTTAGGTGTAGAGGCCTCTGCAACTACCATTCCATCCTCTTTCTTGTTTGCCTCTTTTGCAGCTAGTTTTGCACAACTCTTTATGACATGACCATTTCCTTTATAATATTTGCAAAACTATTTTTGCTTTACTAATTTCTTCTCATCTTTTCTTCATTCTTCACTTGTGCAAAATTAGCAGATTTCTGCTTACTAGTAGATGAGCTCCATTAACCTATGCCCTTTTGACTAGCTAAGAAAGCTTGATCTACAACATGCATAATAGACATGCTCTACCTGGATTGATCTTCCTACAACAAAATAGATACCAACTCCTTGAATATTAAGGCATTTGGATTGCCTTTCATCATCAACAAAGGAGTAGAAGCCAAACCCTGATATGAATCCAAAAGACCATTAAGAATCAAATGTACGAGTGACCCATCTAGTAAGACTTCATCAACAGCAATCAAATGTTCCTTCAAATGTTTGATCTTTGTCAAAAAACTATCCATAGAATCTCCTTCATTCATATGCTCACTCTCCAATTGTTTTCAGAGGTAAGCAACAGGAGCCTCATTTCTTGCCTGATACAAAGTGGTAAGTGTATCCCAAGCATCCTTTGATGTTTCACAAGAGTGAATGTGAGGGATAATGGCACGTTTGACATGCAAAACTATCAATGCATGTGCTTGATCATCTCTACCATCCCAATGAAGTTGCTTTTGTTGTAGGTGCAGCAAGAACATAGCACAAACACGAATTTGAAGGTCGTCATCTTCAATGCCATCTGCATTACCTTCAATAACTATATTTGTAGGTGTAGTAGGATGTTTTTCAACACCCTACACAATATTCCACAATCCCTTTGCTACCAAAGGTGCTTTTGCAAGAACGAAAAATAGTCTCTAAGGAGAGAGCTTCAAAGCACAATTTCTATTAAACTCTTTTTCACTACACACACAACACTTGAGCACACAAGTCCTTATTTTTATAATGCACACACTAAAAATTCTCAACAACGTGCAGCTGAGTTTCACTTTCAAACAACTCCCTTCTCAAATCTCTTTCACACACTCTCTCTACCATACTTTAGTGCAGCTTTTCCGTTATATTTTAGCATTGTCCTTTCTTCCATTTAAAGAGAGTTTTCTAGTGTGAATCTTTCAAGCAAAAGCTTGTAAGTTTTTGAGGAATCCAACACTGTAAATTGAATCCATCTAGTTCTAATCCTTGTTATGCAAATCCCTCATTTCTCTATGGCATGAGAATCTAACAAGGGCTACTAGGTGATAACAGAACATGCAACAAAGCAGAGTTGCATCCAATCTCATGGATGCACATCTCTAAGCTATAAACCTAAAAACAAGCATCATCGAAAAGCTTGTGACCATCCTTCATGAATACAATTAGCAATGGTGTGGTTGGTGGCATCACCAATAGCACAATACATCTAGTGAATCAAGGCATAGGAGATTATCGTGTTTCTAGTGTCTGGATAATAGGTACATTACAATTGCTTGGAGATTCTATAGATCAAATCCAAACATTTGAAGCTTCCATTCTAGAGGATCTAGATACCTTATCAAATCAATAAACTCTCCCTTGGTCTTTGTTAAATCTTTCTAATCAATGTAAAAGGTTGTTGATAAAACAACTCGCTACCACATCAGGTCGGGGGTGACTATCTACCAAAAAATGCCTATAGGCGCTTCTAAGATTGATGGCATAGCTATGTATAGGTTGATGGGGTTGTTCCCTAAGGCCTTGCAGAACATCATATAGTTTTGAGGTTGATTTAGTCCATTGGAATTCCATATTCAAGACTTCATAGTCTCAAAAATGATCAGGGCCAAATTTTGTTCACCATTTGACTCCTTCCATTATAAGTGTTGCTTGGAAAACTTGGCACTTGTGAGTAGGGTCTCTATTTCCATCCAAAAAGTGTAATGCTTCTCAAACGTCAAAATATGAGCATCCATATCATCATTATAATGATCCACAAATTTGGTATTATGTAACTCTATGGAGCTTCTTAGTGGTGATCAGCATCATTGCCTCTATGAATATTGTTTACTCCTAAGGCAACCGTCGAAGTATCATCGAACACTGAGTTTGTTGGGGTCCAAAAATGTTTGTTGTCAGGTTCAGACTATTAGAATGCGGATTTTGTTTATATGAAGTCCCACTCATGTAATCTTGAGGTGAGAGATGTAGTAGTAGCCTCTACAAAATTGTCAAAAAGTTTTATAGAAGATTCTTCATACTCATTACCAAATTTGTGTTTTAGGAAAGTTTGGGGATAGGTAAGGGAAACTCAAGGGAAGTTTAGTGGAAATGGGAAAATCCATGACAATTTGGCCTTTGGCCTTTCTTTAGGGAAGTTTAGGACACGTTTGGTGGAATTTGGTGTAAGCTTCTCTCGATGAATTCATTGGTTGTTACTACATCTCGTCCTTCGATCAAAATTTTATGGCCACCTTCCTTTGTTCATAATAAAAATTAAAGAGTAAAGGTGAACTACCTTTTGTTGGGAGTACTAATTCTAAAACTTCCTTATCCATTCTTTATTTCCTTTCAATTGGGATACTAGGTTATTCTTTTGTGCAGAGCAAGTAATTGAAGCTAGAGCATGTTGTGTGCGCATGTCACAACCTCCATTAGGCTCTCTCTATCCTAGTGTCCCACCTAGTTCTTTACAAGTGTTGTTTCTCTACTTCTACTTGCCAGTATCCTGCAAGCCTTCTTTACCAAGGCGATCCCAACATGGTGACCATTTTGTTACCAAGTTTCTATTCTCGCAACCCAAGTAATCGTGGAAGTGTATTCCTAGAACTACAAACCCAACCTTGCCATCAATGTTTCTATGAACCTTCCTGACTGCATTTTGACATATTCCTAAAATGTGGCTAGAGAGGCAGGCCACTTCTTAAGGAAGTGGGCTCTCCTATTAGGAATGTGTAATTTACCTCCTTACTAATAGTTTGATGAGGTAGATAACTTGAAGGAGCCCTAAAAAACTACCAATTGAAGATAGAATGTTAATTACCTAGCCAGTTTCAAATATAATATGCTACCAATTTTAGTCTTCCTTCCATCCCTTGGAGTTTGCCAATCTACCATTGTACACAATCAGTTTCTTGATAGGACTACCGTTGGAATAAATTACCAAAATCTATCTATTATATGGTCTACAATCTATTTGCATACACTTGGAGTGCCATACAAACATAGTTGAGAACTATCCATGAAAAATATTCACTAACTACACTCTTACAACACAAATGAATAGAGAAAATCCATATAGTTTTATTCAAAAAATGACTACACGCATATAGATTGCACAAAGACTAAATGAGAAGATTGATATCACAAAACTGTTGAGTACAAATCAAGGAGATTAAGACTCATCAACAAGGCAATGAGTCCTAAGGAACAAGAGGACTATTCTTCCACATAATGTTTTCTTTCTCTATCCACCTCTATGCATCTATCTCTCTTCTTCCTTCTATGAATTCCATCATTGTTACTTCTTTTATAGCCATTACCCAAGAAAAGTCTATCAATTTTGTACTACAAGGCAACTACCACCTGAGGGAATGGCCTTTTTGTTACTTGCTAAGGTTCTAAAGTGTTCTCTGTATATGACATATTTCTTTACTTCCTAGGAACGACGATTACAAAAAAATGGATTTTATAAATGTAAGCAAATGAAAATATGTATTCAGATTTTTATATCAAAAAATATAATTACAAGTCCTTGAAAAAACCCTAACAAAATTAGCAATATTTAAAACAAATATATCTCTGTTTTCATGGATTTGTTGTATACCCACATGCGATAAAAAGTTCGTGATCATACCTATCTCAAATGAGAAAAGAGAGTTTTTGATCGGAGTGAAAGAAGGGTAACTTTTTGAATTTCAAAAGTTTCTATTAAATAAAAGAAATCTTTTTTTATTGTTTTACAATATATTTATTGATTTAGACTCGAACTTGCACCAATATTTGGTCATACGGACAACATATTCAAATAACAATTATTGATGACTTATGGCCAAAACAAAATTGTTGTGTTATTGCTTTTTTCAAGCAATTATCAAGTGTGAGTTGAAAAGACATGAATCATGTTGATGGTGAACTTGGTTATGTGGAACTTGTAGTTGGCATTCATGAAGTGTCATAACATGTCTTCAAGTAGGTACATTAAATATCTCATTATGCACACTATCATCTATACTTTTTGCAACCATAAATAATTTAAACAAATTTGATTAATATATCTTGATTGATACTTTTAAAAGAAGATTCATTTTGTGCTAGGTATAAAGGCAATAATGCAATAATGAGAAGAGAACTAACCAAAGTTTGGGCACTTAAAAGTTGACGCAGCATTGTGGAGATTTGAAACCCTCTATGGGGACAATTGAAATTGAAAATTCTAATTTGTAAGCTTTGGTTACCTCAATCATTGTATGTGCTAATGAACTATTTATTAGTTTGTATCATCGAGAAAAAAATCAAAGTCCATCAAAGGCTTGGTAAGAAAATGATTAGGGATGTTCATCTTGCACACACGAAATAAATTACATATTCTTGAATTACTCAAAGAGATCGATCCAAGCATATGTAATACCTATCCAAAAAACTTGATCTAACCCTTAGAAAAGCATATCCAATGTGTTCACACTTTGGTAATGATATGGCCCATCAAATATCAGAACCAAAATTCTACTCAGTCATATATTAGAGGTCAACAATCACTTGAATCCAATGTGAATCCTTGTTCTCTGTTCAAGATGCACCAAACCATTAGTCTATTATTTCAGCTCGCACATGTGTGGACAACAAAACACATAACCTTTACCATAGTGTAAAAGCACCATAAACTCACATTAGTTTTCATTGAAAAGCACCTTTCACTTGGGATGAATTTCGCAAAAGCTAACAAGGCATCAAAATCAACTTGTGCTATGCTGAAAAATTATTAAATCACTTTGGAAACAACTCTTGTGGAAAATCAATGCAAAAAATAGATCACAATACCAACCATGTTAACACAAGCACATCTCAAGAGTGTCTTTAATTAAGGCACATTGCTCATCTGATGTCTATAGCATATGAGGACTTCTTTAATTATCATCAACATTGAAGCTTTTATTACACATTAACCTCAAGGGTGCTCTACACATCAATCAAGCTTGGGAAAATTTTCTTCTCTCACATGTTCTTTGGAGGTGAAGTGCTTCTTGCACACACAATTTTAGGACGTGCTTCAAGGTGTACAACGAGGAGTGTTTCTATTGTGGACTGCTTAGAGGAATGTATGCTTATACACTTTGGAGGACTAAGGATTATTATAAAAACAATCATGCCAGCTTCCTTAGTGTATAAGCATACATTACTCCAAGCAATGTTTTACTGAATTTGAGCTTAAATATAATCAATTACCTAAAATTAAAAGAACAATGATTGAGCCAAGAAAAGTAAAATGTTTCCTAAAAGCAATAGATAAAGCTTCAAATAGAGAGTTACGACCATTTTAGAGGATGCATGTAGTGTACATGGACTTACAATTGATTGGAATAATATGCATAATGTAGTCCATTGCATTGCTCAAAGACAAAAGTGGAAATATGGTGATATCCAAGTGCCCAAACATTAGTGAAAGAACATATTCTTGGTGAAGCTATTCCTAGCGATGATCTACCTCCAACAATAGTTGAGAGAGTTGACCCAAAGATATCACAATTAGAATCTAGTTTTGATTTCCCTATTCAAAAATTGATAATCTACCGAGAAGTCTTATAATAGAGATTGTTATTCCTAAAAGAGTGCAACATTCTAGACTAAAACTCATGACCAATGGAAAATACAATTTTATCAACCTAGAGATGAACATGGTGTGAAGAATTTGACCATTATCATTGGAGACGTACTTCTTTGGAGGAAACGAAAGATAGGAATTCAATGGTTAAAATTGATAGACAATTTTTTTTACTATGTCACTAAATGACCATTAGCAAGAAACTTTGGAAAAGGTGGAATGAAGAAGTTTTATGACACATCCACAAGCCAAAACATGTATGAATTAAAAGTCGACAATGCAGATGATGATTGAGAATCTTAGTTTTGGTAGATGGTACTAATGCATCCCCCTATATGAATCTATATGTTTAGTTTTTGATAAATTTATCTAGAAGATGAGACTTGTTGTTCCTCTTTGAGTTTATTAGATTAATCTCATCTTTTAAGGATTGAAAACACCAAGATACTATCTTTGAAGAATGTCTCTTGCATTCTCTTTCTTACACATACATTACATTAGATAATCCAAATTTATACTTTGTATGCCAAATCTATGGTGACGAAATTCATAACCTATGTTACATGTTCTTCCAAAAAGATTAAGATCTTTATAATTACATCTCAAGATGGGAATTCATAGTGTAAAAGATTGCGCTATCTTTAAGGTCACAAATAGGAATAGATTATTACAACCATTTCTTCAATACTTAATCCTTATGGATCTCTAGTTGGATCTCAAACCTTAAAGGTCTTCTTGATCCTTCTAGAATTCTCTCCCTTTATATTGTAAATCTGTTTAAAGATGTTCTATGCCAGCATTGTAACCAGATCTTTCTTATTCTTCTTGTTGACTTGAATTATCAAGTATCCAAAATATTATATCCCTGAGCTTTCTTTCAAGTTTGGCCTAAGACAATCTTTATGTTACTCTAATTTCAATTCATAATTTTGGATGAAGCTTTTAGAGCTTCAACCTTTGGAGTTTGCCTTCAAACTCCAAGAAGTTGATCCTCTCTTTCTTTTTAACTCTATATGAAGTCTATTGAGAGATAGAACCTTTAGTATTTTTGTTGGAAGAATTCTTATTCCCTTTGAGAGGATAATTGAAGAAGATTTCTATTTTAGACATTATCTTCTTGACGTATTCCATTGGATCATGAATCCCTTTTTCTTCAGGCCACTAGAAAAGTACTCAACAAGATTCAAGACCCACCATCCCATACCAATGGGTTCTTAATCAAATCCACATAACTATATATTTATACTTTGTTACCTTCTCTGACCTTTTTAATGCTTTCTATTTGCTACAAATTATGGTACCAAATTATGGGATCAAGGACTAAGGTGCTTGGATACACCATGTAGTTTCACAAAAGGTACATCACTAACGTGAGTTCTTGGAGCATTTTGTTTGATGCATTCCCTTGGGCACTGTTGGACATCATTACCATCGAATCCCCTAAATCACTCCGCACACCCACCTAATTTGCCCTACTCTCTATCTCCAATCTATCCCTTCCTTTCACCCCACTTAATTTTTGCTACCCTATATCTCCAAAAGTTGTCCATCCCCCTAAATCACCCCCAATTCCCCTTAAATCCCTAATTCATCCCCCATCTCCCCTAGAACCAAAATTTTCCTCCCTTCTCCCTTAGATCCCTAATTCAACCCCCATCTCCCCTAGAACCCAAATTCGCTCTCAAATCCCCTAGATCCCTATTTCGTCCCCCATCTCCCCTAGAACCCAAATTTGCTTATGTCCTCCCCTAAGATCCTAATTCGACCCCCATCCCTCCTAGAACCCAAAATTGCCTCCTCCGCTAAGATCCCTATTTCAACCCCGTTCCCCCCCTATAACCCAAATTTTCCCTCAAATCCCCTAGATCCCTAATTTGTCCCCCATCTTCCCTAGAACCCAAATTCGCCTCCCTCCTCCCCTAAGATCCCTAATTCGACCCCCATCCCCCCTATAAACCAAATTTGCCTCCCTCCTCCCCTAGGATCCCTCATTCGACCCCCATCCCCCCTAGAACCCACATTCACCCTCAAATCCTCTAGATCCCTAAGTTGTCCCCCATCTCCCATAGAACCCGAATTTGCCTACCTCCTCCTCTAGATCCGTAATTCTTCTTGCATCTCCCTTATAACCCAAATTTTCCTCCCTCCTCCCATAGATCCCTAATTTGACCCCTCATCTCCCCTAGAACCCAAATTCCCCCTCAACTCCCCTAAGATCCCTAATGCATCCCCCATCTCCCCTAGAACCTAAATTCGCCTTGCTCCTCCCCTAAGATCCCTAATTTGAACCCCATACACCGTAGAACCCAAATTTTCCCTCAAATCCCTAGATCCCTAATTCTTCCCCCATCTCCCCTAGAACCCAAATTTGCCTCCCTCCTTCCCTAAGATCCCTAATTCGGCCTCCATCTCCCCTAGAATCCAAATTTCCCCCCCTCTTCCCCAGATCCCTGATTTGTCCCCAATGAACCCCCACTAATTCATCCCTCCTTGCTCCAAGATCAAATTGGGTCATCAAGCATGAAGTACATAGGTCTCTGACTATGGCCACTACTCCAAACCGTGCAAGTCTATTATTCCACCACTTGGGCTAAAGGGTGATTGATTCTTCTCTGAGGCAGCCAATGGGTCAAATGTAAATAAGTGCAATGAAAGTTGTCGCAACCTCTAGCAATGGGCTTCTCTTATCTACATACTTGTAATTTTTTTTCCATCTCTGTGTCTTTACTATCAAGTAGTATACCTACACACAGACATGTCACAACGTATACTTGCCTAAGGAAGAATCCCCCTTGAAGTAGGACTATTGGAATGCTGGTCCCGATTTCCTCTTCTATGGTTTGGCATGCATGTGGTACCCTTGCATGTTTTGTGTGAGGTATATATATTACAATAAGCCATTTTTCCTATAGTATTTTTCTTGATTTTTTGAGTCTTATGAGTGGGACATGACCCATACTCAAGGGGATAGGGAGTCTCTTTGCACACATAAAAGCCTTCGAAAGTCAACTCAACCTTCATCCAGTGAACTCAACACCCCTTTACCATTAAATATCTCCATTGATTTAGCCTCTATAGTACTTTTAAAAGAGAGGCCTAAAAGGAATTTTGATTTCGCTTCAAACACCTTAGAAGAAGCTCAAGCGCCCATGGAGGACCTCTCAAATCTATTGTCCATGTTAAATATTAAGTTCCGTACTTTTAAAGGTTTAGTACATGAAGATGCATATGATCATTTAAGGAGGTTTGTCTCCTTATGTCGTGGGCATGGGCTTCAACATCAAGAGAATGCTATGCTAATATTGTTTCCATCTACCTTAGAGGGACATTCAGACAAATGGTACAACCATAATGCAGATGGGCACTTCATCACCTAGGAAGCCATGAAGAATCCTTCTCTCAAACATTTCGGGTAAGAAACTCTTCTGAGCAAGCCTTAGATCAACTAGAGAACTTGAAGTTACATCCAGGTGAATCTTTTCATGAACTTCATACACATGCTAAAGCACTCATTTCTCATCTGTTGTATGCTCCAAGAGACTTTCTAGTCAAAAAGTGGATAAAAAAGGCTCTCCCAAGGTCTTCTCAATAGAAGCTTAGCGAATCACTGAGTCTGGATGCCACATTGAATGATTTTGTCGTGTTCATTTCTCGCATAGTGGAGGCTAGAGTACATTCTGAAGGTGGGATTCAAGCAAATTATGTCATGAGTTCGGACTTGATTGAGCAACTTAGGAGTGGATTGGAAGCTCTAAAGATGCAACAAAGTCAACAAGAAGAGAAGGTCATTTCACCACCTACACACTACAAAGATGATTTAGTGGTGCAACTTCGCCATGAAGTAGAGGATTTGTAGAGTACTCAAGACATCTACATGCAGATTTGGTGTACCACATGCAACAAAATGGTTACTCCAACATGAATTTCCCTAATTAAGTAAGCTGTCAGTTTGGTGGCAAAGGTGGCCATGAGGTGCACGATTGTTAGTTCCTCAAGGGAGCCCAATAGAGATGCAACACCCCACATTTTATGGTAGTACTTTAAGTATGCAAGACTGAGAGGATAATCATCCAAATTGACTTAGATATACTAGACCTCTAATGTGTTATTGCTATGGAGAATACGGTCACATGCAAATCATATGCTCTCTCCCTGAGGGTGCACCTCCCTGACAACATTGCCCCAACACCAAGTATCATTACACAAGGGATTGTCCTCATAACAAGGCTTTAGGTGTCCCAAATTGGGCACCTCTTCCAGAGTGACCCAAGTGAGCAAGAATTCTTAGTTAACCAAAGTGGCCAATTTAGGCACCTAATTTTTGGTGATTTTCATGAAGGACCACCAGAAAGTAGGCACATAGCAAGTACTAGGCAAGTAGGAAAGGAGCCCCTTCTTTGGAAGAAAATGGGCCAATTTTCTCTGTAAAACTAACTCCTCTTGTGGATCAAGCTCACATTTTATAGGCATCTCCCCAGAAGCAAAAACCTCGAATTGGGGCACTTGACCAAAGTGGGCCAGAAAGCTCCAAAATTGTGCAAGCCCTTGAGGAGGCTAATTTTGACCCTAAGACCAGAGAAGACCTCCCATTTCTAGATATTTTTGATGGATGGACTAGGGAACACATCATGAAGCATAAGCTCAATTCCACCTAGATACATAATGTTGATGATTTTTCAAGTGAGGCTACCCCTGAAGTGCTTGTTCAAGACGTGAACTTTTGAGATGAAGAGAACTTGCAAGTAGTCCACCTAGCCACATGGCTATGGCACTACCCTTTCTTACTACAGAAGGTAACCTATCTTCTTTTTTCTATAAAAATGCCTTTGCATGGTCCTATAAAGATCTATCAGGTATTCTAGAGGATAAAAAGCATTTGCATGGTCCTGTAAAGATCTATCATGTAACTCCCTCTATCAAGTATTACATCGAATACCCTTAGTAGAGGGAGTTACACTTGTAAGAAGTAGTCCTTATCAACTTAATCCCAAATGTAGTGGCATTCAAAGTGGAAATAAAAAAATTAGAGGTTGCAAGTATTATTTTTCATGTAAAGTATTCAAGGTGGCTTTCATTTATGGCTATTATACCTAAGAAAAATAGGGGCAAAATAAGAGTATGTGTTGATTTTTGTGCTTTGAATAAGGTGACTGTTCAAGATGGTTCCCTCAACCTTTCACAAAGTAGGTACTAGAAGAAGTAGCTAGGCACACATTGTATAGTTTTCTTGATGGATTCAGTGGCTACAATCAAATTCTTATTTATCTTAAAGATAGAGATACAATGGCCTTTGTTACTTCATGGGCCACTTATGTCTACATGCACAGGGATTTTGGTCTCAAAATTGCACTTCTTTTAATTGAACAATTTATTTGATATTGGGAAAATGGTTGATGAAATTTCTTTGCATTTCCATGAATGACTTTTCACTACTCTCAAGTACAGATGGAAGAGCAATGGCCTAGCTGTCCAAAACTGGATGCTAAAGAGGCAAAGAAAAAGAAGCCGAAATGGTTGTTGCAGAGGCCTCTACACCAAAAAGAGAGTCTACTAATCTATTGCAGAATGAAGAATGGGCATTTACTAATGTTTGTAGTTTTGAACCCATCTTCTCATGAACAGTGTATGTCTGCAGTAGACTTAGACGCTTGGTACTTTGATAGTGGGGCAACCAAACATATTACCTCGCAGTGCAATTTCTTCACTCACTTGAGCTTGACCCTATAGGGAATACGATCACACACACCAACTCCTCCTCTTATCCTGTCATGGGAGTTGGTAAGATCATTCTGACTATTGCTGATGGCAGTTCTTTTACATGGTCAGGATGCTTTATTTGTGCCATGGATCAAGAAAAGTCTGTTATGAATTTTTGCATTAGCCAAGATTGGTCTTGGTTGATGATAGATGTACAGTTCATGATGTATCAAATGGCGATATTATTATTGCTTCTCACATTTTATGTCATGGGTTGTATAAGCTCATAGACTATGAAAAATTTGTGAACGAAATCAGCATGTGCAGTACATGATTCTCAATGCTATTCAGATGCAAATCTTTGGCATGCACGCTTGGTCATCTAAATTTTGCTAGTTGTTAGCTTGTAGAAATATGAAATGGTGTCCTCTTTTCCGAAACTTGAGGCACCTGGTAAAATGTATGTGAAGGCTGTATTTTGGGCAAAATGTAGTGTTCCTCCATTCCCAAAAGATGGTTTATTTGAGCTACTCAAAATTACAGCTTGTTCATAGTGATTCTGTGGTCCTATGCAGACACCCTCTTTTGGAAATTATCTTTACTTCATGACTTTCATTGATGATTTTTCGAGGCATGCATAGGGTAAATATCCATTGAAAGCAAAGTCGAAAGTGTTTATGTGCTTCAATATAGTTTTTTGGTTTGGCTGAAAATCTATTAGATTGTAAAATGGGCACCCTCCATTTTCGATCGAGGGAGGGATATATGTCTTCTGATTTTAATGCATTTTTGGATGAACGTGGAATAAAATATTAGTGTACAGTGCCATATACACCTCAAAAAAATGGAGTTGCTGAATGGAAGAACAG
>MU261814.1:0-88545 GCA_020310875.1 Ceratopteris richardii | reverse complement strand
ACCCACAAAGAGTGTTAGGCTTAAGAAAGTTTCAAGTGCAAGTTATGAGGGAAATGCATGAGAGGCTATGGGCTGGTCATAAGGGTTTGTACCTATGTATGAGAAGATTTGGGAAAGTTATTAGTGGCTGAGGATGTATGTAACTGTAAAAGAACTTGTGAGCACTTGTACTACATGCCAGTTACATTCCTCAATCAAACATAGAGACCCTTTACATCCGACATATCACCTTGTATTCACTACAAGTGGGTAGCGACCTTGTGACTATGCCTAAAAGCAATAGTGGTATGAGATACATAGTACTTGCACGTTAAGATTTAACAATTCTCGTCGAGGGTAGAGCACTTTGTTCTAATACTACTTATAATGTATGCTTATTTCTTTTAGAAGAAGTAATATCAATTCCGATATGTTGAAAAAGTAGTGGCAGATAGAGGTAAGCTAGATGATAGAGAGGCCAGAAAGTTCTTTGCTCATCATGGGATTTGATTGTCTCTTAGAACTGCCTACAACCCAGAGGCGCATGAAAAGATTGAAAAGTGCATCCTTCCATAGTGAAGGCTATTTCAAGAGCTTGACATGGAGATATTTGAGAATGGCCAAAATATCTTCCATTTGTTCTATGGACCGATAGGATGACATACACGAGAACACTTGGTTTTATGCCAGCTGAACTCATGTACTGTCAAAAGCCAATATTTCCTATACATACTCAAATAGTAAATTGGATGAGCTTAAAATGGGGAGAAAATGTAACATGAGAAGAATTATTGGCATTAAGACTTAAATAATTAAAACAAAGTAATGAAAATTTAAAAGAAGCTATCAAAAAATTAAAAACATCACGATTGAAAAATAAAATTTACTTTGATAAGAAACATCGACTGAGGCCTCAACCGATCGAGAAAGGGGATTGGGTGCTTGTGTATGATAGTAATTTTGAGACTTAATATGATGCACGCCATAAAATAATTAAACATTGGTTTGGGCCATATGTTGTTGTTTCGGTTTTTGAGACAGGTACATATAAGTTACAAGAACTTGATGGTACTATTTTAAGAAATGTGATTGTGAGAAAAAGGATGAATCTATTTAAAAGAAGGTGAAGTAGTGAGCTTGAGTTGGATGAAGACTTCCTAGAAGATGAAGATGAAGATGAAGCATAACTAGGTGAAATAATAATAATTGTTCTTTAATGTTTATAAAATTTCTTTTTATGCATTTCATACTTAGGAATTGATTTTTTTTTATGAGAGGAAATTTATTAAAATTATGTGAATAATGAAAAGAAAATCAAGGTAGAAATGTATGCAAGTTAAAGGTCCAATTTAGAGAACTTATAATTTGTTGTGAGGCTAGGAGAGGAACACTTGACCTACGATCCTTAGTAAAGGTAAATTTACTTTATAGAAGTAAGCTTCTTTATCTTCTGAAACAGTTTAGCAAATGATATCGTAGTTCTCATTGTAGGATGCTTCTAGATCCTCAACTTTGATTAGGGGTTAAGCCTTTCCTTAAACAAAAAGTTACAAAGAAAGAAGAAAGAAAAATTAACACATCAAGCAGTACATTAATGACTGCATCAAGATGGAAAAAGAAAAAGAAAACAAGAAAAGGAAAAAAAAGAAGAGAAAAACAAAGAAAAAGAAAAAGAAAAATTATTATGATTCAGTTGTGGTCTCGAAACCACTTCTGAAATGTATTGCAGGCTATATGAGGCGGAGGTCTCCTACAGAAGAATTACTTAGATGTATCTTATGGCAGAGGACTAAGAGATAGAAAATAGATACTTATATAAATTAAATCTTTTTTTGTGAACAGAGTTAATGGAATGGTAAGTAATGCCAACTCTCTAAATGACTATTTTTGGATTTTCTAAATTTGTCTTTTTGACTTCATGCATTGCATGAAATGATTTCCAATTCACATTTACATAATTTTATGATTTTTCTTTATAATCAAAACTTAATTTGAATTTAGAAGCATTTTTATCATCTTAATTAGAGTCAAATCTTAAGTTTTTCCAAAGAATTTGATGCTGCTTTCCATGATCTGTAGGTTGGCCCCTTGCGACGATGTGCAAGTTTGGTGGTGGAAGATGTTGGAGAGATTTCCACATCCAAATTAACATTTAAAAAAATAAAAACTTTTTGATTTCAAGATGGTTAACTATTATGTCTCTCAAATCTTTTTTATGCATTTCTTTGATTTCACTAATCCTTCTTCTTAGTACCTATAGGTAGCAAAGCTCTAAAGATTTGGAATAGATTGAAGATCTCGTCATCCAAATTACATATGTTTGTGAAGTCTTAAGTAGTTGAATGCAAACAACTCTTATGAGTGTTCATATAAGTTAATCATGATCGTGTGTATGTGTGCATGGGTATGAATGTATTGCAATGATTATGAATCTTTATGTTTATGTTCATGCATGTGTGATTCCATGTAGATATGAAGATATGTATATAACTGTTTGTGTCCAATTAAACTCCTACTCTTGTACACCTATACTTGTCTACCTAAATGTATTCATGTTTCTAAATAAATGTGGTCAAGTTGTTTTAGACATGAGTCAATGAGAATGGAAAAGTGAGTTATTAGGCCTATGTGCTTGCCTTCTTCTTTATACAAGAAAACCTAAAGAGTTTGAGAGATCATTCCTATGAGTTTGCCTATATGTAAGTTTAGGAACTCTATGTATATCTACTTTTATGAGTATATCTATTTATATTTAAGATTAAAATGATCCTACCCTATTATTACTTATGTGATTATTTACCTTAGAATGTAATTTTAAAAGAGTTTCTTTATCCTAAGTCCTTAGTTATAACCATGTGTAAATTTGTGCTTATAAACCTTTGTTACTTCACGACTAACATATTTTGTTATTAATTAGATATTAAATAATTATAGAGAGTTTAAAGATAGAGAGAAGAGAGAGAGAGAGAGAGAGATGAAAAAGAAAGACAAAGAGAAAGAGATAAAGAGGGAGAGAGAGATAGGGATACATACACACACGCATGCATACTCATGTATATGCATTCATACATATACACACACATATACACCTGCATATGCATACATACGTATACACATACATACATATGCATATATACATACACTCTCAGATGCATACACATACAACCATGCATACATAAACATACATACACACACACACACACACCACACACACACACATATATATATATATATATATATATATATATATATATATATATATATATATATATATATATATATATATATATATATATATATATATATATATATATATATATATATATATATATATATATATATATATATACGCATACACGTACACTCTCACATGCATAAAACCATGAGAGAGACACATATACATACACACAAACGCACATATTTGTATACACACGTTTTCACACACATGCACATATATACACATGCATACATAGAAAACACTGATACATACACACTCACATACATATTACATACACACATGGCATATTCATGCATGTATACACACATATACATACACAAATGTACACACACATATAAATACACTCATGCATATGCATACATGCATAAACACACATATGCATATTCATGCATGTATACACACATATACATACACACATATGTATACCACACATATACACATACACACATATATACATAGATGTTTTGGGTCTAGGTCTTTAGGGTTAGGGTTTATGTTTTTTTACATACATACACACACACACCACACACACACACATATAATATATATATATATAATATATATCATATATATATATATATATATATATATATATATATATATGCACATACATATACACACATGTCACATATACATACGCACATACACATATTACTTGTTCTAGGGTTAGGGTTTTAGGATTAGGGTTTTTGAGCTTTTACATGCATACACATATATACACATTATACACACATAAAACATATACACATGCATATACACATGCATACACATATACACACATAATAAATATACACATACACATATATATACGAAAGCATGCACACATATACATGTTTGATCTCTCAATCTTTATGATTAGGATTTTAGGGTTGGGTCTAGGTCTTTACGATTATGGTTTTAGGGTTTTTACACATGCATACACATACATACACATATATACACATAATACATATACACATGCACATATATATACACATTCATACACACACATACATGTTTAAGGTCTAGGGATTTAGGCTTTGGGTTTTAGGGTTTCTACACATGCATACATATATATACACATATACATGCATAATACATATACACATAAACATATATACACACAAGCATACACACATATACATGTTTTAGTTCAAGCTCTTTAGGATTATGGTTTTAGCATTTTACACATTCATACACATATGCACACATAATAAATATACACATACACATATATATACACATGCATACACACATGTACATGTTTTATGTCTAGGTCGTGGGGATTAGGGTTTTAGGGTATTTACACATGCATACACATATATACACATATACACACATAATACACACACTCACACACACAGATACACACACACACACACACACACACACACACACATATATATATATATATATATATATATATATATATATATATATATATATATATATATATATATATATATATATATATATATATATATATATATATATATATATCTATATATATATATATATATATATGTTTTAGGTCTAGGTCTTTAGGATTAGGGTTTTAGGGTTTTTACACATGCATGCACATATATACATATGATACATATACACATACACATGTATATACACATACATACACACATATACATGTTTTAGGTCTAGGTCTTAAGGATTAGGATTTTAGGGGTTTTATACATGCATACACCAATATACACACATAATAAATATACACATACACAAGCATGCACACACATACATGTTTTAGTTCTAGGTCTTTAGGATTAGGGTCTTAGTTTTTACACATGCATACACATTTATACAAGTATACACACATAATACATATATATTTATATATACTCAAGTTAATAAATACAAATAAATATTTTAAAAATAAAGTTTAAGGTTATCAAATAAAGTTTAGGGGAAATTGAGAATATATAATCAAATGTATTATGTATACTTAAATATATAACAAATTAGGATTTTAATGAACATAATGAATATAAGTAAATATTTTAAAATACAGTTTCAGGTTTAATATTAATATATATAATTAAAAATATAAGAATTTAGAATTTCTTAATTAAAATAAATAAATATAATTAACTATATAAAAAACAGGTCTGTAGGGGTTTTAGGGTTTTACATATATAAAATTAAATATATAAAACATAGGGCTTTAGGGGGTTTACATAGAAACACACACAGATACAAGAACGTATATACAAATATATAAGAAATTAGAGTTTTGAATTAAATTAAATATATATTGTTAAATATTTAAGAAATAAAGTTCTAGGTTGAATATTAAGATATATAATCAAATATATGTAGTGTAGGGTGACTGTGGAGGGTGGAGGGGGGTGGATGGTGGAGGAGAGTGGAGGAGAATGGAGGGTGATGGTGGAGGGTGGATGGTGACAGGGGGTGGAAAGGGATGGAGGGTGGAGGAGGGTGGAACGTGAAGGTGAAGGGTTGAGGAGGCTGGAGGGTGGAGCGTGGTGGAGGTTGACAGTGGAGGGTGGAGGGGGGGTGGAGGGTGGAGGAGGATGGTGGGGGTGGAGGGTGATGTTGGAGGGGGTGAAGGGTGGAGGAGGGTGGAGGGTGGAAGAGGGTGGAGGGGGGGGAGACTTACAGTGGAGGGTGGAGGGTGGAGGAGGGTGGAGGGTGACGGTGGAGGGTGACAGTGGAGGGTGGAGGGGGTGGAGGTTGGAGGAGGGTGAAGTGTGACGATGGAGGGTGGAGGAGGCTGACAGCGAAGGGTGGAGGAGTGTGGACGGAGACGGTGGAGGGTGGACAGGGGTGGAGGATGGAGGAGGGTGGAGGGTGACGGTGGAGGGTGGAGGGGGGTGGAGGGCGGAGGAGGGTGGAGGGTGACGGTAGAGGGTGGAGGGGGGTGGAGGGTGGAGGAGAGTAGAGGGGGTTGGAGGGTGACAGTGGAGGGTTGAGGGTGACGGTGGAGGGTGATGGTGGAGGGGGGTGGACGAGGGTGGAGGGTGACGGTGGAGGGTGACAGTGGAGGGGGTTGGAGGAGGGTGGAATGTGACAGTGGAGGGTGGAAGAGGGCGGAGTGAGTTGGAGGGTGATGGTGGAGGGTTGAGGATGGAGGAGGGTGGAGGGTGGATGGTGGAGGGGTTGGAGGGTGGAGGAAGGTGGAAGGTGGAGGGTGGGGTTGGAGGCTGGAGGCTAGAGGTGGAGGGGGCTAGAGGGTGGAGGAGGGTGGATGTGGAGGGGGGAGGGTGACAATGGACGGTGCAGGGGGTGGAGGGTGGAGGAGGGTGGAGGAAGATGGAGGGGTGGGGGTGGAGGCTAGAGGCTAGAGGTGGAGGGGGCTGGAGGGTGGAGGAGGGTGGATGTGGAGGGGGGAATGCAAGTCTTGAAAAAGTGGAGGTTGAAATGGATAATGATGTGTAACTGAGAGCAGAGGCTTCAAACCATATGGAGTCTAATGTTGCAATATCCCTATGAGGTAATTTTTTCCAATAGCACTCTTATCAAGATGAATTTTCCCTTGGATAATATAGAGATCATCATTCTCCGTACTACACCTGGGCTACTATATACACCTATAACCCTAATGGGTAACTTATCTCTATACATTCTCTTGGTAATACATTCAGTATTTTGTGTTGTGTGCCAAGCTTCTTCTTCTTCCTTGTTTTGTTCACGTGCTTTTGTAGAACTCCAACTTCAACGAAAAGAGGATGAAGCTTCTATTGAAGAGAAATGGATCAATGAGCAGAATAAAAAACACTTGTCCAAAAATAAGAGACAAGCAAGCAAAAGTAAAAAAAAAAGTGAAGATGGTAATTGAGAGAGGTAAGATTATAATGATATTAGTGAATTGTTGAAAAAGTTGGTGGAATTGTACACATCATCATCTTTTGGAAACTAGTTGTATTGAATGGTTGTCAGCTGATGGCATAGGATTATAATACATGTTATTGTAATCCAAACTACAAAGGACATAGAGACAGACATATCCTATAAAAAATTGAAGGAATTAAGTAGATATTATTAAGTGTAGTCTTGCATATTATTAAGGAGATCCCATACATTAAGTGTAGTCTTGAATATTATTAACCCCCCTTGAGTAGATGGAGGACTAGAAGTGTATACTATTTGCTCTTGCTCGAAGTGGGTACCCGGGTATCTCATCTAGACCATCTATTGGCCTCTTTTTTGTTTATATATATATATATATATATATATATATATATATATATATATATATATATATATATATATATATATATATATATATATATATATATATATATATATATATATATATATATATATATATATATATGATTAGGTGGAAATCTTGATTTCATTCTAGTCCAGTGGTACTGGAAACATACCAGCAACTTCTTGCTAGCAGGCATCTACGTATCGACCCTCATGATCCCATTCATGACTAGAGTCGATTACATTGCTAATAACCCGGAACGACATGTATGATACTTTGCTCCCTGATTTTATAAGTGGACAATGTAGTGTTGGTCGTAATGAGGCGGCATCTGAAGCTTTATAGGTTTGATGTGATGATGCACATCATTTTGTTTTTTATGTAGATTTACATGATGCACTTGTTGATGAGAGAGCTGATATTGAGAAGTCAAAAACTATGCCAAAATTGATGGTGTAGACTTTGTGTGAGAACAAATTAGATGCACCTCTATCATATCGTACTAGTTCAAGCTCTCATAGTGCTTCTCAAGCATCAGATTTCTATGCTAAGACTACCTCCTATCTTTGTGATGAGAATGAGCCAGTTGCATTTGATGAAGCACAAAATAAAAAGGTATGTTTTTCAGCCTCGTGGCTTTCAATAGAAAGGGCATGAAAACCAAGTGTGCAAGTTGAAAAAGGCATTATATGGTTTTAATCATGCACCACATGCTTGGTATGACAAAATACATGCCTACCTAATTGCACATGGTTTTGAGAATAGTCCAACTCAAAGCATAGTACATGTTAAGCATGCAAATGATATGCTTCTCATCATCGTTTTCTATGGTGATGATATGCTGCTGATTGGTCCTCATGGAAAGCATATTCTTGATTTTGGGAGTTTGCATCATTATTTGAGCATTCCATTTACGCAAGTTGATGGTGGAATAGTTTTGTATCAAACAAAATATATTGACACATTATTAGAGAGTTTTGGCCTTGAAGATTGTAAACCTATTACCACTCCTATGGAGGCAGGTTTATAATTGAGTCTTCATGATGTTGGAGATGCATTTCATGTTGTTCTATATTTAGTAGGCTATTGGATGCTTGATTTAATTATGCATTACTAGGCTAGATATTCACTTTTCTATCTTATCAATGAGGAGATTTATGCATTGCCCAGATGTCAAGCATTGGTAGGTGGTTAAGTGCATCTTTCGTTACTTGAGTGGTACCTAGCTACTTGGATTATTTTAGCCAAGGGGGGATCATTGTCACCAGATTTACATGCTTTTCTTCTTACTCTGATTGGGCTGGTTACTATGACACTTGTATGTCCACTAGTGGCTTTTGCTTCATGCTTGGTAGCTCATGTATATCTTGGTTGAACAAGAAGCATCCTATTGTGGCTACTTCCAATTGTGGGGTTGAGTATAGGGCCTCTTTTAGAGTGACTCTTGAGTGTTTGTGGCTTAGATACATTATGGTTGATTTGGGTGTTGGTTAGTCTTCTACTATCAGCATCTTCACTTACAATGGAAGTGCATTCACAATTGTGAGGAACCCTCTGTTCAATGATTGCACTACGTACATTGAGGTGCACTATCATTATGTCAAGGAGAGGTTCTCCACTAGACAGATCAGTTTGGCATATGTGTCCACACAAGAGAACATTGAGACCTTTTCACAAAGACTTTGTCTAGGAAGAAGTTTGAAGCTTTTCAAAAAGCTTTGGGATTACTTCCTTTTGTGGATTGATTCCACATCGGTTGCCACTTCCTTATACATGAGTGCCAGCTCTTCACTTAGCACATCATTCCCACAAGGGACTCATTGATATACTTAGGTAGTGATGTGTGTGAACACACTAGGACTCCTGAGGCACATTTTTCCGTATTTAGGAGGTTTTTTGCCCTGGCTTGTATATATGTCTATATCCCTAATGGGTAACTTATCTTTATACATTTTCTTTGTAATACATTCAGTATTCTGTGTTTTTCTCCAAGCTTCTTCTTCTTCCTTGTGCTATTCGCATGCTTCCGTAGACCTCCAACTCCAACAAAAAGAGGATAAAGTTTATGATGCATAGAAATGGACCATTGTAGAGAATAAAAAACACTCCGCCAAAAAAAAGAGGTAAGCAAGAAAATTATAAGCAAAAAGCAAAGATGGTAGAATATGAAGTTGAGAGAATGAAGATTATAATAATATTAGTTAATTTTTAAAAATGTTGGTGGAATTGTAGACATCACCATCTATTGGAAAGTAGTTGTATGCAACGGGTGTCAATCGATGGGATATGATTATAATACATGTTATTATAATCCAAACTACAAAGGATGTAGACAAACACCTATCCTCACAAATATTGGAAGAGCAGGCTAATAAAGTGACACCCCAACCTATCATGTCTCACATTAATAACTATAAAAAACATAGGAATTTTGACAATAATTGGAAAACTAAGTAGGGATACTCTTTTGAAAATGGATATAATTAAGTTTGCATCTATTGCACAAATATAGTTCATGTCTAGGCCCTGTGTTATGAACTATGGTGTAAGCAAAAAAATGGCATCCCTAATATTGGAAAGCCAAGCTCCAACTGTACAAGCATATGAACCTGGTCTTAAGTAGACACTTGAAGAAACATGAAGCAAGGAGTGAAGGAGGAGAAATCGTGTAGTTGAACTCCAAATTGAATCTTCCTCATACCTCTCAATCAATAACCTATCGTGATTAGGTGCGATGGATCCTATTTTCTAGTGTATGATCATCGTATCATTTACGGAATCTTTTTCAACTATCATACTTTGAGTTTGTATGATTGCACATGTGTTATCACATTAGGAATTTGATAAGCCTTTAGGCCCCTTGCTTAGCAAACCTCCTGCTTCTTTGAGTGTTTTCTCCTCACTTTACATAGCAATAGCTCACACTCTATTTTGACACTTAAGGAGCTAAATAGCTCTTAGCGTAGAGCAGACTTTCCTCTTGATACATTATTCATTTGGTGTACTCTTTGGCTTTTTGGAAAGATATAGTCTTTTTACATTGCCTCAAACCTCTTGTCTTAATGCTGCGTGTGCATGTTCTAAGGTAAATCTTTTCTAGAGTGAACAGTGGTCTGTGTGTTTATGATATGAAGGCACTGCGATGAATGAGGTACGTTCCATTACTAAGGTCTTATAGTCATATTTGATTCACCAAAATCTAAAGGTTCCATTCCATAAGAACTCAAAGAAGTATTCATTTGAGTGAAGAGAGATGTCCGTGAGTACACCTTCAAGGCCATGCATGCTTCAAGATGCATAGGAAAATTGATCATTCTCCCATCAATCGTATGAGAGCCACTCCAGCACATAAAGACATTTGAAGAGGATGAGAGGAAGCTATTGAATGTTTCAGAAGAAGAGGAACTACTGATTCGAGTTCAAAAGTATATATCCAACCATAAGGAAGTCTCATCGAGAACAAGGGAGGCATTTTTTTGCATCTGTTTTGGTTGTCTTAGAGTATAGAGGTATGCTTGGCAATCCACATCAGTCTGGACAAAACTATTACATAGGATGTTGAAACTTCAGTTTGTCTCGTCCTATGTGTCCTCTTTCCTTATATGGAAATATTGTCAATTGATGTCCATTGTCAAATCCTTTTGCTCTATTTATATAAATGACATCAAATACTATGCACTCCGTTGCCCGTGTATTGGCCTCTTCTTCGTTTATATAGATGATCAGGTGCAAATAGATCTTGCTACTTGGGCAAAATATCATTATCATTAATTTGCTATTGAAAGTGAATGTTACTACCTCATTATCATTAATTTTCTTCTTCCCTTTTTCTTTTGAGTTCACGGTTGGTTATTGTGCACGTCGGGTATTCAATGTGGGTACTTCTCGGCGTATACCTAATAATATGAGATCAAGAATGTATGAGATCCAGTGCTCTTCTTTCTTGGCAGAATGCCCGCAAATGCGTGAACACATGTGTTGGGAAAACTCTGAATGTATACTAATCAATGAACATAGAAAATTTCCTGTCCATTTCCTCTTCATCAAGAAAAAAACTTATGTGTGCATTCCCCGTCGTTTCCTTACGGATTGACTCGTGAATTTCCATTGGTGACTAGAGTCGATCATGCGCCATCTCTGCCTCGAGCGCCACAGACGAGATGGCCATAAGAATTAGTAGAAGCCGGAGCGAAGCTTCTGGACATCCACATGAAAATCCAGTGGTAGTGGCAACGATCCCACGATCCCATTCTTGACTAGCAGGCGTCTACGTATCGACCCTTACGATCCCATTGTTGACTAGAGTCGATCCAGCGTAACAGATTACGTCGCACCGGAGCGGAAAATACCTGCGTTCATTGCAGTCGTGGAAACATACCGGCACCTTCCTGCCGGGAGTTATAAATAAAGCAGCGTCCTTGCTGTTTCGAAATCACTTCCTCAGCAATACTTCCAATACATCCTCAGCAATACATAAGAATTAGCAAAGCACTCCTTCGACAATACCTTAAATACTTCCTCAGCAAAAGTGCTAGACTCACTAGACTTCCTCAGCAATACTTCCAATACATCCTCAGCAAAAGCGCGCTTGCATACACACACGCAACTCCACCATGTCACGCAATATCACAGTCTGCAACGAAAGCGGTCTCACTATCCACTTACAAGTGAAGTGTCGAAGCGTGGTGACCTCGGAAACTACATTAGGTCCCGGCGACCGTCGGACACTAAGGGTGCGCAACGACTCCCCTAGCCTCCTTGTGATGCAGGGCGGACAGGAGAGGAATACGATTGGCAGCAGAGCACTCCTTCGACACGACAGGCTCACCATAGATGGTGATTTTGACTACTACGGGGACTGAATCCCGCAGTCTCGTATCACATTCATTTAGTCATTCATTCATTCTTTCAGGAGCTCCAGGTTCCATGTAGCACATTGACGAGTAGATACAGTCTCAGATTCATTTACTCATTCATTCTTTCAAGAGCTCCACATTCATGGAGCGTTTTCATGTAGCATATTGGGGAGACCCAAATGTAGATATAGTCTTCTTAGACATATCGATATTTCGTTTCCATAAATGTAAGTAAAACTTGGATGAAACATATTCCCGAGCCACTGAAAGCTGCATCATGTGGGTTCCATAACTAGAATTAGGAGCATGTCCTTTCCTAAATAAATTTGGACGATGATTTCCTCTTTGATAGTAAACTTTTTTCCGTTGTTTCGTTCATGACTTTCCGAATATGCTCTTTTAATTTAACGTCATATTGTGTAGCTTCTTCAGCATGGCAGGAAAGATAATGTATTAAGCCCTCCTGTGCATTTCCCATCAAGGTTCTATGGTGAAACGAGTGAAGCCACAAGGCTTTTATTTTAATCTTGAATGGCAACCCAATGGCCCCAAACTGTATGCCCTACCTAGCCTCATGGGTGGGATAACAAAGCTCATCTATACCAACAATGATTACAAATATGACTTATCTAACTCTCAAGCTAAGTCGCCAAGAATTCACGACCCACCACACTATATGTTGCCCCAAGAGCAAAACTTCCACTTCTCGACAACACATGTACTTAAAATTTGTGAATTAGGATGAGGGTCTTTTACCTTCACCAATATTGAGGGTTATGCACTTGGAAGATATTGATTCTGTGGTAATGGAAAGAACAGGAAAAGGAAGAGTACCTCAGGGAGGAATGTTTCAGGCATCTATGACAAGACAGGAACCAACAAGAGAGGAACCGACAACAAGGAATATTAAAAGCATATAACTTTGAAGACTCTACTAGCAAAGCGATGGAGGATACCGAACTAGTTTAAGACAATGCAAATATGAATGATGTGATAGGAAGATCATATAACCCCACTCAAAGAGAACCTATTTGTTTTGACATTCCTATAGGTATTAGAAGGATTTCCCTTATTGATTAGAAGAACCTATTCTAGTCATGCAAGTGTTCTAAATGAATGGTTAAAATATGCAATTTTGATAAATATACAGATATGAATAAAGAGTGAACATCAATATTGAACAAGAACTTTTGGAGGATCCCATGCAAATGAGGATGAGGAAGAAGACATTCTTACATGGCTCAAGGGAGGTAATGTTTTACTTGATATGACATTTACCTAAATGTATTAAAATTAGAGGTGAAAGTAGAAGATCAAGAAACCTTCCATGGTATGGGGATGGGTGAGCTCATAGCTTCTATCTATTGAGGAAAGAAAAAAACCCCTCAACTTACTCCATTATGGGAAAAATAACCTTTTTTGGCCCTTGTAAGGATTCCTAATTTTCAAGGATTAAAGTTAAGCTTGTAGAAGATTAAGGCAACATAGAGAACAATAGATGGTTTTGTGTATCATTTATTACAATAAACCCTTTGAATTCAATCGCATGGGGAGATATCATTGGCTTTGGTTTTCACATATGGATGTTGAGGACTTAAAGAGATTTGCAAACAAGAATAGACATGAAGTGCCAAGAACATCATTAGATGGGAAGACAAATTGTGATAATAGTGACACAAGTATTTGGCATGGTTGAACATGACCCTTGATGTAATATACATGCAAAGCTGAGCATCTAAAGGCCCTTTCGTGATTTTTGGGAACAATTGTAGCCTTCAAAATATGCTTCAATATAATGGTAGATAAAAGATTTGTTTTTTTTTTTCGAAAATGTAGCTCCATCTCCATTGTTTGTTTGAGAAATGATCTCGTCCATCATAAGTAAAGGCACCTCTGCATTTAATGCACCATTTGTACACATTGGATCCCTCTCAAGTCGAAGCGATTGCATTTGAATTGGCCCTTCCAATATGGATATCCCACACCCAAATGCACCAATAATTATGTGTTAGATGATTAGATAATGATCCAAGGGCCTAACGGCCTTGACTTTTGCGAGCCTATATCATCCCTTGGATATTTGAGGCCGTCCATGGGTTTGACTCAATCTTTTGATTTTCGAAACCACTATCCTCATAAAACTCACAAATTGAGAGTAGTCATGGAGCCTTTGACGCACATTAAACAAAGGGAAGCCTAATCCTAGGCTACTTATTTGAAGGACTAGAATGTGGCCACTACTCTCTCTCTCCTTATTGTTCATCATTAATTAGTCCTTAATCCCAAAGTCCAAAAGGGGTCTCATTTTCTCCCCTATTGAAAATAAGGTCAATGAATATGCACAAAAAAGGTTAATTACAATAAGATGCCAAGCAGGCCATTGCAAATGATACTTTTATGATGTATTAGGCTCCTTAAGGTTGGGTGCAAGAAAGGGAGGAAAGCATTAATATTCGTTGTGATCATACATATGATACTGAAACTATGTGAAGCAAGGTACTAGGAGAGACATTTCATGAGGAATTGAGAAGCTACTAGGTACATTGAGGGAGTGGAATTCGATAAGAGAGTTCAACTTGGGCAACAAAGAGAGACCTCATCCCATCTTGGTAGAGACTTGGCTATGGAAACATCCCAACTTCTTATTTATAAACAGTTGTGTTGATGTATTTTCCTTTCACTATGAGGACTTGGAGGGGATCCCCCTTCTAGGTTTGACAAACAGAGGATTCCACTGAATGAAAGACCTAAACTTGTGAGAGGAGAGACTTATATATTGAAGCCAAAATATGTAGATGTAGTTTTTCAAGAGATTGAAAAGATGGAAGAGGTTGGAATCAGTATCCCTATGGATCATTCAAAAAGCCTTTCATGCATGGTCGTCATGCCAAAGGTGAAAGTTCTTCATGGATTCACCATGGCTTTTGTTGAACATGTCATCAAGGAAATTTCTAGTTCCAACGTCTATAGCTTTATATATAGATTTCTTGGATACAACCAAATATCCATCCATGCCAAGTATCATGAGAAAAAAAATCCTTTGTTATACTTTGGGCACCTATATTTATATGAATGTGCCATTCAAGTTTAGGGGTGCTCCAACCACATGTAATAGGAATAAATATTGACTTTGGCATTTGGTATTAGAAGATTTGAGAATTTGCATGGATACCATTTCTTCCTTTTGAGCCACCTACACTAGCACACCCATGAACTACCTGGATGAACATTTATTGCAACTACAATAGATTTTTAGTAGGTGTAGAGAAATGTGATCAAAACTAAATCCAAATATATGACATTTCCTAGAGATAGAGGACACTCTACTAGGACATGTGGTATTCACCAATGATATCTCCTCCAATCTTGATAAAACTATAGCTAACTACACACAACGAGCACGAGCGGTTTCTCGGAAACATAGGATACCATAAATGGTCCACTACAATGTATGCTAATATTATTAGGCCTCCAACTTCAACAAAAAGAGGATGAAGGTTCTAATGAAGAGAAATGGATCAATGAAGAGAATAAAATACACTCATCCAAAAATAAGAGACAAGCAAGCAAAAGTAAACAAAAAGTGAAGATGGTATAATATGAAACTGAGAGAGTTAAGATTATAATGATATTAGTGAATTGTTGAAAACGTTGGTGGAATTATACACATCGTCAACTTTTGGAAAATAGTTTTACTGAATGGTTTTCAGCCGATGGCATATGATTATAATACATGTTATTGTAATCCAAATTACAGAGGACATAGAGCCAGACATATCCTATCAAAAATTGGAGGAATTAAGTGCATATTATTAAGTGTAGTCTTGGATATTATTAAGAAGATCCCATACATTAGGTGTAGTCTTGGATATTATTCAGTCTTGGATATTATCAACCCCCTTTGAGTAGATGGTTTATATATATACATATACATACATATATATATATATATATATATGTGTGTGTGTGTGTGTGTGTGTGTGTGAAGGTATAAAGGAAATCTTGTTGCTAAAGGTTAAACTTAGTGTTGGTGCAAGTGCCAAGCCTACACACTTGGCAAGGCATGAGAAGATCCTATGTGAAATGTTTGAAGTCCCATGTGAACCATTGCTATGGATTCTTACATCTTACCATTTGTAGAAGTCTATTTGACTTGAAACAATATTTGTAAAAGGCACTAAACTCATGGATTTAGCGGGATCGAAAAGATAAGAGTTTTCTTAGAGAGAATATCTCCAAGATTAGTTGATCACTTTTAGTGAGAGCCAAAGTTAAATTCAACTTCAAATTCAAATGAATCATCTATAAAAGATGAATGTACAACTTGCGGGATAGATCACTTCAATTTCGAGGCATTAGTTGACCATATTGTACGACAATGAGGCTCCCTACATAGCCTTCACCTCTACCTATCAATGGGCATTGATTATCATGCCAATGATCATGTAGAACATTTTCATATAATACAATAGATCATTTCATATCTTTGCTGGTCTCTCTGTCATAGTCATTCAATATAGTCATTTTGTATTGCTGCTATCGCAATCATTTCTCAACCATCGCAATGTTCTATGGCTTGTTGGAGTCCGCTCTAAGTCCTCTACATCTTGAAAATTTTTAAAGACAATCTATGTAATGGAGTGGGAGAAAAAAGCATCGTAGTGGTCACTAGTCATTCTCTACAGCTGTCCTAAAAAATCGAGGGTAATGCTATGCTTGCTAAATTGATTGCTCTGTGTATAGTCAATCATTTTAAATGATTGCACTTGGAATCATTAGCTTATTAAGCCAATTTAATATCTCCAAAAGGAAATTTTCTAGTTCCTACTATACTGGAAGCAATGAGCTTAACAAGCAATACATGTGTGAACAAAAATAAAAGGTTTTTATTGATCTTTGAATTTGGAACTAGTCTGTTTTGTATAAAAACTTACTTGCATCATTTCCAAAGTACATAGGCACTTATTTAGTGTCATTGGAAAGCTAAGAGGGCCTACAACACAACTATGAGGTCAAAGAGGGCTGGTACGAAGAAGGGATTAGCAGTACCTACTCATTTCTTGGAGTGTCCATCCATCTTTACCAACAGTGGTATTAGAGCAAAGCTAAGGTAAAATGGGAGATGGTTTTCCTTCTTTCATTGATAGATTGGACAGGAGCAACTATCAAGCATGGTCCTTGAGGATGCAGACATACTTGCAAGGAAGGAGTCTCTATGGATACATCTCAGGAGATGAGGAGATGCCCATTTTCAGAAGCAAAGGACAACCTACAAGAGAGAAGCATGAAAGACTCAATTCATGGTGTGCCAAGGATGCATTAGCAAGGTCATACTTACTTAAATCAATCTCTAATTTTCTTCTTCCACACATAAGGAACTTTAGGACATCCCAGCAGACTTGGGAACCATTGTCTTCATATTTTTCTTCCAATGCAAGGGCTAGGAAAAGCAAATGGTGGATTGACTTTACTACTCAAAGAAAGCAACCCAAGCAAGCCATCTTGGAGTATGTGATTAAAGTCAAGGATGTGGCTGACCAATTGGAAAGCATAGGAGAGGAGATTTAAGAGGAACAAATTGTGAGACAAGTGATCAATGGTATTAAGGCAGATGACAAATGGGGGAGCTTCACAACTGCCATGGACCTATACATGGACATGCAGATTCAAGATCTTACCACACTCATGGGGCAACTCTTTAACCATGAAGAGAAGCTCAAGAAGAATGGAGATTCATCAAGAGGTAATAGCTCTTCTACCCTATACATAGATAAAGGCAAGTCTAAAGAGAAAGTAAAAAACAAGAAGGCTCAGGATGAAGGAACAACCTCTCAAGCCAACTATGCAGGGAGAGGTAGAAACTCAAGAGGTAGGGCAAGAGGATGTAACAAAGATAGGGGGAGACCTTACAACTCCTCACCATGTAATATTTGTGGTTTGTCAAATCATACTACAGATGAATGTTACAGGAATTTCAAGAATCAGAGAGTTAAGGGTTTCCAAAGAGGTGGATAAACATGATCAAGAGGAAGATTCAATCCTCATTAAGGCTACAATAACAACTACAACAACAACTACAATAACAACTACCAAGGAGTCTACAAATCAAGGAAAGATTACAACAACTATATAGAGGAGCAAGAGGATTCTCTTCTGATTATAAATATGACTTCAAAGCCAGGTAAAAATGATAACCATCTCTTCTACATTGACTTAGGATGCTCAAACCATGTGGTAGGCAATGTAGCTCTTCTCTCTAACCTTGAGGAACCTAAGGGTGAACATCAAGTACAACCAGTGATGAGACCAAGCACTCAGTGGTCAAGGTAGGAAAGGTAAAACCCTCTGATGGAAATAGAAATCCATTGAGTAGGGTTTTATATGAACCTAAAATTACCAAGAATTTGATGAGTGTTGGACAAATTGTGGAAAAGGGTTTGCAGGTCAGGTTCAACAAATATGGAACATTTTTGGAGGATCCTCAACATAGATTCAAGATGATTTCCAAAGGATAAAGGACAGGTAGATTATTTACTTTTGAGCTTGAAGATATAAAGAATATTGCTCTTTATAGCTACAAGATCAAACATTGTTAGAGCTTGAAATTTGGCATAAGAGACTAGGGCATATTGGTGAGAGACCTTTAAAGCAAATATGTAGAGATGAATGTGTGCTTGGGATACCTAATGCATCCAAGCAACACATGATCTATAACTGTGGTGCTTGTTAGTTTGGAAAATCCCACAGATTACCCTTTTCAAAGAAAGGCTACATGCATGAAGATTACCTAGAGCTTGTCCATACAGATGTATGGGGACGAAGTAAGGATCCCCCAGTTTTTGGATCAATGTATTATGTATCTTTCATTGTTGATTTCAGTAGGTGGACTATCTTATATTTTATGAAGTACAAAGATGAAGTATTCAGTTGCTTTAAAAAGTATCTTGCACTTAATGAGGACCAAACATGAAGAAGTCTAAAGAGATTAAGGTCAGATGGAGAAGGGGAGTACTTTGCAAATGAGTTTGATGCATTCTTGTAGGATAGAGGAACCAAAAGAGAGATTACAACAAGGTATACCCCTGAGCAAAATGGGGTGGCAGAGAGGAGAAATAGACTAATTGTTGAAACAACTAGGTCAATGCTAAATGAAAAAAAAAACCTAATTATTTGTGGGCAGAAAGTGTATCTATTGCCACTTATCTTGTTAAGAGGTTGCCATCAAAATCTCTTAAATGAATGACCCCATATGAAGCATGGCATGGTAGAAGACCTTCACTTGATCATTGCAAGATCTTTGGATGTGTTGCTTATGTGCGTATACCATCTCAAATCAGAGGTAAGCTAGACCCTAAGGCAGAGGAGTGGATCTTCATAGGGTATGATTTGAATAAAAAGGGATACAAGTTTTACAACCCTTCCAAAAAGGGATTTATGGTCAGTAGATATGTTCTCTTTGATGAGAAAGATTCTTGGTTTGGAAGTGAATGCAGGAAAGTAAAGTTGACTTATGACTTGGAAGAGGAATTTCGAAGCCTCACCAAGGAGGAGCCAAACCAGATTGAAGACATCAAATCAGATGATGAGGACATCATTAACCAAGAAGAATTCAAGGCATGGAAATCCAAAGGCAAAGTCAAGATGAAGAAGTTGGAGGATATACCTGAATCATCCAACCAATCAACCAGAAGATCACAAAGGGAAAGCAAGAAGCCAATTAGATATGGGTATGGCACTTCTTTAGTTACTAAGCATTCTGTTTATCTTGCAATAGATTTGTCACTTGAAGAGCCATCATCATATGAAGAGGCAAAGACCAAAAGAGAATGGAAGGAAGCTATGGATGAAGAAATTGAAGCACTCAAGGAGAATAATACTTGGAAGCTAGTGAAGGTAATAGGTTCTAGATGGATCTACAAGATCAAAAGAAATTTTGATGGGTTAATAAGCAGGTACAAAGCTAGACTTGTGGCTAAAGGTTTTGCAGAAACCCAAGGAGTTGATTATGAAGAAACCTTCTCACCTATGGCCAAAATGCCAAGCATCAGGATATTGGTAAGTGTGGCTGCATCTAAGAAGTGGAACATGTACAAATTGGATGTAAAAAATGCATTTCTTAATGGATGGATTTCATAGGAGGTGTACATGTCTCAACCTCCTGGCTATGAGGACCCAATCAAGGTAAACCATGTCTGTAAACTGAACAAAGCTCTTTATGGATTGAAGCAGGCACCTAGGGCATGGAACCATAGGTTTACTACATACCTTCAGGATCACGGATTCATCATGAGTAGAGTAGATACTTCTCTGTTTGTTAAGAAATGAAATTCAGAGATGATATACCTATGTGTGTATGTTGATGATTTCATACTTACAGGTAATGATGCTAATAGCATCAAGCACATCAAGGATCAAAAGATGTAGGAGTTCAAAATCAGTCATCTAGGGTCGCTAAAGTGTTTTCTTGGACTTGAGTTAGTCGATACTAACTCTCGAAGTTACATTACACAAAGAAAGTATGTACACGACATGTTAAAGAAGTTTCATTTGCAGGATTCCAAGATAGCAAGCACTCCAATGGAGATAAACCGAAAATGAAGTGCTCATGATGGTGATGTGCTTGATAATATTGTAGGATACCAAAGCATACTAGGAAGCTTGAACTATGCTACATTGACAAGGATTGAGGTTGCTTATGGAGTAAGTGTCTTAAGCCAATCTATGCACAAATCTAGGGCACCTCATTTGGAAGCTGCCTAGAGGATTTTGAAGTACCTTAAGGGCACTCAAAATCATGGCTTGTACTTTCCTTGTACTTCAGATTTAGACATCAAGTATACTTAGATGTAGATTGGGCACGTTGCAAAGATGATAGAAGGAGAACCTCAGGATATCTATCTTTTGCAGGTGACAATCCTATATCATGTTCTTGCAAGAAGCAACCTATTATTGCTTTATCTTCAACAAAGGTAGAATATAGAGGATTGGCCAATGCTACTCAAGAGGCCATATGGATCAAATTTCTATGTACAGATTTGGGATTGCATACTACATCTCCAATGATTTTTGGAGATAATACAAGTTCTTTAAATCTTGCAACAATCCTATTTATCATGCTAGGAACAAGCATATTGAGGTCCACTATCATTATGTGAGAGAGAAGCTATTGAGCATAGAAAATTCAGTTTGCATATGTATCAACTAATATGCAATGTGCAGACTTATTAACGAAAGCACTTGATGGTACTCAACTTTGCAGGTTTAAAGCTATGATTGGATTGCAGGACATTGAAGAGAATTGATAAGAGGACCAAGCCAAGATATTAAGCTTGAGGGGGAGCTATTGGTGTAAGTGCCAAGTCTACACACTTGGCAAGGCATGAGAAGATCCTACATGAAATGTTTGAAGTCCCATGTGAACCATTGTTATGGATTCTTACCTTCTACCATCTATAAAGGTCTATTTGACTTGAGAGAATATTTGTAAAAGCCATTAAACTCATGGAGTTAGTTGGATAGAAAAGATTCGAGTTTTCTTAGAGAATATCTCGTAGATTAGTGGATCACTTTTAGTGAGAGCCAAAGTTGAATTCAAATTCAAATTCAAATGAATCATCTATAAAAGATGAATGTAAAACTTGCGGGATAGATCACTTCCATTCTGAGGCATTAGTTGATGGTATTGTAAGAGATTGAGGCTCACTACATAGCCTACACCTCTACCTATCATTGGGCATTGATTATCATGCCAATGATCATGTATAGCATTTTCATATAATACAATGGATCATTTCATATATCTGCCGGTCTCTCTGTCATAGCCACTCAATACACGCATTTTTTATTGCTCATATCTTAGTCATTTCACCACAATTTTCAATGTTCTATGGCTTATTGAATTCATCTCTACATCATCTACATGCTGAACAATTTTGAAGATAATCCAATCAGTGTATTGGAAGAAAAGTGCATCGAAGTGGTCATTGGCCATTCTCTACAGAGGTCCTAAAAAATTGGGGGTAATGCTATACTTTCTAAATTGATTGCTCTCTGTATAGTCAATCATTTTATGTGATTCCACTTGGAATCATTATATTATTAAGTTACTTGGATATGTCCAAAAAGACGTTTTCTAATTCCTAATGTACTGGAAGCACTGAGCTTAACAAGCAACAGGTGTGTGAACAAAAATAGAAGGTTCTCATTGATCTTTGAATTTGGAAGTAATCTGTTTTGTATCAAACATTACTTGCATCATTTCCAAAATACATAGGCACTTATTTAGTGTCCTTGGAAAGCTATGGGGGCCTACAACACAACTCTGAAGTCAAAGAGGGGTGGTACAAAGCAAGGATTAGCAAAACCTACTCATTTCTTGGAGTATTCATCCATCTTTCCCAACACTCAGACTCATGGAGTGGGTTATGAAGAGACTTCTAGCCCTCTAGCAAAGAGGACTACCATAAGAAAGTTTAATCATTGCAATGGCAACCAACAAGCACTCGAAGTTGTATCAACTAGATGTCAAGAATGTGTTCCAAAAATAGAGAGCTAGAGGAGGTGGTATAAACCAACCAACCATTAGGGTTTGGAGATAAAAATCAAAGAAGATTATATTTCCAAGTTAAAGAAAGGCACTCTATGATCTCAAGGAAGCGCCAAGGGGATGGGATGAAAGTCTTGTAGGCGACTTCATTATTTGTGGGTACAAATAAATCAAAGTTCATCTACTACTCTTTTACATAAGAGAAGGTGAAGTAATTTGTTTATTGATGTGTGTATGTAGGTGACTTTATTATTATAGGTGATCATGAAGAACGCATCAAAGACATGGATAGATTTGGGAAAGAGTTCAAGATCTCACACCTTGGACGTCTAAAAAATTTTGTAGGTATTAAAGTCATCTATGAAGATAATGGCATGTGGCTCATGCAAAAGGAAATACATATTGGACGTATTGAAGAGACATGGACTGATATTTTAAGAAACATTAAGTAACCCAATGGAAATAAAAATGAAATTGACCTTAATGGAAGGTGATGAAGTTATGGATGCATTTTAATACATGTCTGTAGTGGGCACTTGAAAGATGCCATTACCACAAGTCCTATTTTAGCATATATAGTTGGTAGGCTATCGCAATTAATGCACACAACTATGGTTCCTCATTTACTTGTATCTAAGAGGGTAATTAGATAGCTCAGAGGTACTTTGAAAGAAGGTATTTTCTATTCTTTTAAAGGCTACTTGTAGGTGAAAGCATATAGAAATTTTGGTTGTGTTGGATCCAAATAATACACGAGTGGAACTAGATATGTAGTGATGCTAGGGAAGAAATTGGATAACAAAGAAATAACCTACAAATTTCCCTATCTTCAATAAATTTTGAATAGAGATCTTTCACCCAAGTTACATGGGAGCTCATATGGATCAAGAAGTTCATGGTTGCACTACAAAATATGAGGGGCATACCGACACTAGCCATACCAATAGTCATGCCCCGACATTGATATCAACATTGGAAATGCCTAGAAAGGCCACGTTATTCATACCGATGATCACTTGACCATCGGTATAATCGTTAAAAAGCTTTTGCCGATATACGTGCCAAAACTTATCGGAGTGGGTATAGGTGTTGATATAGGTGTCAATATAAGTTCCACTATAAGCGTCGATATATGTGCTAGTAAATTCCTAGAAATATCGATGCTCATACTGATGCCTATATCAACGAAATGTTTTAATAACCTGACTCAAAAGCAAAAAGTCAACATTTTCTACTCTTTTGAATTGGGTACTACTAGTGTCGAGTTTGCAAACGTGTGTACATTCTGATCGTCCACCTACATTGTGATCGTTTTTGGAGAGATTTCCACACCCAAACTAACATTCTAAAAAATAAAAACTTTTTAATTTCAAGATGGTTAACTATTGTCTCTCTCAAATATTTTTGATGCTTCTTTGATTTGACCAATCTTTCTTCTTAGTACCTGCAGGTAGCAAAGCTCCAAAGATTTGGAAATGACTAAAGATCTTGTCATCAAAATTACATATGTTTATGAAGTCTTAAGTAGTTGAATGCAAACAACTCTTATGAGTATCGATATAAATTAATCATGATCATGTGTGTGTGTGCATGGGTATGAATGTATAGCAATGATTATCAATCTTTATGTTAATGTTCATGCATCTATGATTCTATGTAGATATGAAGATATGTATATAACTATGTGTGTCCAATTAAATTCCTACTCTTGTACACCTATACTTGTCTACCTAAATGTATTCGTGTTGCTAAATAAATTTGCTCAAGTTGTGTTAGACATGAGTCAGTGAGAATGGAAAAGTGAGGTATTAGGCCTATGTGCTTGCCTTCTTCTATATACAAGAAAAGCTAAAGAGTATGAGAGTTCAATCCTATGCGTTTGCCTATATGTAAGTTTAGGAACTCTATGTATACCTACTTTTATGAGTAAACATGTTTATATTTCAGATTAAAATCATCCTACCTTATTATTGACTTATGTGATTATTTACCTTAGAATATCATTTTGAAAGAGTAACTTTATCCTAAGTCAGTTATAACCATGTGTAAATTTGTGCTTATAAACCATCGTTACTTCATGATTAACATATGTTATTATTAATTAGCTATTAAATCATTAGTAAAGATAACTATTAAATAACATATGAAATAGATAAATAACTAACTAAATAACTATTAATGACTAAATATAGTAACTAATAGTTATTTAATTATAACATATACATTAAATAACTTAATAACTAATACTTATTTTATTAGTAAATAGCTTCATAATATAAAAAATGTATGTTTTTATTTATATATTTTATAATCACATTATACAATAAATGAGTTAGGATAAAAATGATAAGATAAGTTTTTTACATGTGCATGAGTGGTGTGATGTGTGTTAATTAACTATGTGTGTATTAGTTAACTAGTGAATGCATGGTGCATGCGTGATGTGCCCTAGATAGTTATTAGTGTGCATCTTTTAGAGTGTGTCTTAACTAAACGAATACATGAACATACATGCGTGTCTATATGTATATATATATATTTGTATTTTGTGTACCTAGTTTTTCTAATGTCTTCTTCTGCAGACCATTTGAAGAAGGACTGATGCGTAGTGATGACTTGAGGAAATCTTTATGCCACTTGTCTTAGTTTCATTTTATCACATTGGAAATATAAAATATCGTATTAAGTTTTTTATCTAAGGATTTTTATAGGAGTATCTTCAAAGTATCTGTATTAGAACTTTTCTCAAACACTTGTATAGGATTAGTTTTTTTTCTAAAGTCTTAGCATTATTACTAAATGATTCAATTATAAATAAAAACATTATATTGCACTTTATTTCTCATGTCTGCAGATAATGCATCTTCAAGTAAATCTTCTAATGAACGTAACCTACATACCTCTTTTATTTTAGAGACTCTATTCCCAGCTCCTATTGAGAATACCACTACTGAATCTAACAAAATGAGACTAGTAAAGAATTAGAAGTTGAAGACGTAGTTAAATATTGTATTGTTACTGAATCTTCCCATTCTCCATTATATGCTAACTCTTTATCTAAATTTTTAGACTTTTGTTCAATTGTGTCACTAGATCCCGATCAAAAGTGAGATTCTGTTTCCACCATCTCCCAAAAGAAATATTCAATCTAAACAAACTTAAAATGATGTGAGTGAAATTATCAAAAATAGGATAACTAAAGAAGATTTAGCCTTGAAAGCATATCAAGACACTATTTCTAGGTATAGAGACGCCCTTATTTATGGACCTTAAATTTATAGGCTAAACTTAAATAGAGTATTAAACTATAACCAATAACTCCCCACACACTGAAAGCAATGGGTATGAATGTATAGCAATGATTATCAATCTTTATGTTAATGTTCATGCATCTATGATTCTATGTAGATATGAAGATATGTATATAACTATGTGTGTCGAATTAAATTCCTACTCTTGTACACCTATACTTGTCTACCTAAATGTATTCGTGTTGCTAAATAAATGTGCTCAAGTTGTGTTAGACATGAGTCAGTGAGAATGGAAAAGTGAGTTATTAGGCCTATGTGCTTGCCTTCTTCTATATACAAGAAAAGCTAAAGCGTATGAGAGTTCATTCCTATGTGTTTGCCTATATGTAAGATTAGGAACTCTATGTATACCTACTTTTATGAGTAAACATGTTTATATTTCAGATTAAAATCATCCTACCTTATTATTGACTTATGTGATTATTTACCTTAGAATATCATTTTGAAAGAGTAACTTTATCCTAAGTCAGTTATAACCATGTGTAAATTTGTGCTTATAAACCATTGTTACTTCATGATTAACATATGTTATTATTAATTAGCTATTAAATCATTAGTAAAGATAACTATTAAATAACAATATGAAATAGATAAATAACTAACTAAATAACTATTAATGACTAAATATAGTAACTAATAGTTATTTAATTATAACATATACATTAAATAACTTAATAACTAATACTTATTTTATTAGTAAATAGCTTCATAATATAAAAAATGTATGTTTTTATTTATATATTTTATAATCACATTATACAATAAATGAGTTAGGATAAAAATGATAAGATAAGTTTTTTACATGTGCACGAGTGGTGTGATGTGTGTTAATTAACTATGTGTGTATTAGTTAACTAGTGAATGCATGGTGCATGCGTGATGTGCCCTAGATAGTTATTAGTGTGCATCTTTTAGAGTGTGTCTTAACTAAACGAATACATGAACATACATGCGTGTCTATGTGTATATATATATATTTGTATTTTGTGTACCTAGTTTTTCTAATGTCTTCTTCTGCAGACCATTTGAAGAAGGATTGATGCATAGTGATGACTTGAGGAAATCTTTATGCCACTTGTCTTAGTTTCATTTTATCACATTGGAAATATAAAATATCGTATTAAGTTTTTTATCTAAGGATTTTTATAGGAGTATCTTCAAAGTATCTGTATTAGAACTTTTCTCAAAAACTTGTATAGGATTAGTTTTTTTTCTAAAGTCTTAGCATTATTACTAAATGATTCAATTATAAATAAAAACATTATATTGCACTTTATTTCTCATGTCTGCAGATAATGCATCTTCAAGTAAATCTTCTAATGAACCTAACCTACATACCTCTTTTATTTTAGAGACTTTATTCCCAGCTCCTATTGAGAATACCACTACTCAATCTAACAAAATGAGACTAGTGAAGAATTAGAAGTTGAAGAAGTAGTTAAATATTGTATTGTTACTGAATCTTCCCATTCTTCATTATATGCTAACTCTTTATCTAAATTTTTAGACTTCTGTTCAATTGTGTCACTAGATCCCAATCAAAAGTGAGATTCTGTTTCCACCATCTCCCAAAAGAAATATTCAATCTAAACAAACTTAAAATGATGTGAGTGAAATTATCAAAAATAGGATAACTAAAGAAGATTTAGCCTTGAAAGCATATCAAGACACTATTTCTAGGTATAGACATGCCCTTATTTATGGACCTTAAATTTATAGGCTAAACTTAAATAGAGTATTAAACTATAACCAATAACTCCCCACACACTGAAAGCAATGGGTATGAATGTATAGCAATGATTATCAATCTTTATGTTAATGTTCATGCATCTATGATTCTATGTAGATATGAAGATATGTATATAACTATGTGTGTCGAATTAAATTCCTACTCTTGTACACCTATACTTGTCTACCTAAATGTATTCGTGTTGCTAAATAAATGTGCTCAAGTTGTGTTAGACATGAGTCAGTGAGAATGGAGAAGTGAGTTATTAGGCCTATGTGCTTGCCTTCTTCTATATACAAGAAAAGCTAAAAAGTATGAGAGTTCATTCCTATGTGTTTGCCTATATGTAAGTTTAGGAACTCTATGTATACCTACTTTTATGAGTAAACATGTTTATATTTCAGATTAAAATCATCCTACCTTATTATTGACTTATGTGATTATTTACCTTAGAATATCATTTTGAAAGAGTAACTTTATCCTAAGTCAGTTATAACCATGTGTAAATTTGTGCTTATAAACCATTGTTACTTCATGATTAACATATGTTATTATTAATTAGCTATTAAATCATTAGTAAAGATAACTATTAAATAACAATATGAAATAGATAAATAACTAACTAAATAACTATTAATGACTAAATATAGTAACTAATAGTTATTTAATTATAACATATACATTAAATAACTTAATAACTAATACTAATTTTATTAGTAAATAGCTTCATAATATAAAAAATGTATGTTTTTATTTATATATTTTATAATCACATTATACAATAAATGAGTTAGGATAAAAATGATAAGCTAATTTTTTTACATGTGCATGAGTGGTGTGATGTGTGTTAATTAACTATGTGTGTATTAGTTAACTAGTGAATGCATGGTGCATGCGTGATGTGCCCTAGATAGTTATTAGTGTGCATCTTTTAGAGTGTGTCTTAACTAAACGAATACATGAACATACATGCATGTCTATGTGTATATATATATTTGTATTTTGTGTACCTAGTTTTTCTAATGTCTTCTTCTGCAGACCATTTGAAGAAGGACTGATGTGCAGTGATGACTTGAGGAAATCTTTATGCCACTTGTCTTAGTTTCATTTTATCACATTGGAAATATAAAATATCGTATTAGGTTTTTTATCTAAGGATTTTTATAGGAGTATCTTCAAAGTATCTGTATTAGAACTTTTCTCAAACACTTGTATAGGATTAGTTTTTTTTCTAAAGTCTTAGCATTATTACTAAATGATTCAATTATAAATAAAAACATTATATTGCACTTTATTTCTCATGTCTGCAGATAATGCATCTTCAAGTAAATCTTCTAATGAACGTAACCTACATACCTCTTTTATTTTAGAGACTCTATTCCCAGCTCCTATTGAGAATACCACTACTCAATCTAACAAAATGAGACTAGTGAAGAATTAGAAGTTGAAGAAGTAGTTAAATATTGTATTGTTACTGAATCTTCCCATTCTCCATTATATGCTAACTCTTTATCTAAATTTTTAGACTTTTGTTCAATTGTGTCACTAGATCCCGATCAAAAGTGAGATTTTGTTTCCACCATCTCCCAAAAGAAATATTCAATCTAAAAAAACTTAAAATGATGTGAGTGAAATTATCAAAAATAGGATAACTAAAGAAGATTTAGCCTTGAAAGCATATCAAGACACTATTTCTAGGTATAGAGATGCCCTTATTTATGGACCTTAAATTTATAGGCTAAACTTAAATAGAGTATTAAACTGTAACCAATAACTCCCCACACACTGAAAGCACATCCTAGTTCCGAAAGGACACAACGAAACACCCAGTGTGTAGTCACTTAGGGAGGCTAATGCGAGTCAGTTGTGATGAGCCTGTGCCTCCTTTCACACCACTTGAGAGATTTGGTGGACCAGACATGAAACATGATGCTAGTGTGCTTAGGATTTTTGGTTGTTTTTTTCATTCTTAATTGCAAAAGTTAACCTTTAAATTGTTCCTGTTTGGAGGTGAGTAGTGAAAGAAGAAGCAAAGAAGAAGCAATGACAAGTGAAGATCCTGTTGTTACCTACTGTTTTCTCTCACTCTTGAGGGCTATTCCTTAGGGAATTAGCACCTCCACAGGATGAAGGGAATTTGAGCTGAAGAACCCTCGTCATTTCATTCCCCCCCCCAATCAACTTACAAGAAGACCATTAATACACGATCATTATAGTTTATACTTAGGTTTGATTTATTAACAAATTTTATAAAGAATAATCATAGTGCACATTAGAACCCTCTGCATCGAGCAACTTTAGGTAAGGTGTTTATTGAAGTTCCTTTATTTTCATACAATCACATCACAGAAAATGAAGGATTGTTTTCATTTGCACTAGAAAGTAGGCCGTTACAGTTGCATTTGTAAGGAAATGAAACATCATTGCATTAAAAAAGATTAGTTTTGTTTAGCATTGCAAGCAACTACATATTACGATTGTTTATTTGAAAACAAAGGATACCTTTAAAAGGTACTTGAAAAGATTTACTTTATTGCATGAACAAAATTTTATTCCAAACAGGAAGACTTAGCTTTTTTAAGTTGAAACTTACTTTACTGCACAAAAAGAGTTTTATTTTAATAGATAGGCTTAGGTTTTCTATTTAAGTAGTTGTTATTCTTTCTTTCCTACTCTATTAAAATCCAAAATTAAATTAAGAAAACTTATTTAAGTAATTGGTAGTATTTCTTGTTTTTCATACTACATTAAAATCCAAAACAATCACATTAAGAAAACTTTTTTAAAACTTATAAAAACTATTTAAACATATAATTTTCAATAGAGTAACCTTTGGGATTAAAAACTCAAAGGTTAGAAAATTAAAGTAAAATTTGGAATTAAAAACTCAGTAAATTATAAAATCAAACTTTCAAGTCAAGAGATAGTACAAGCTTAGGTTAAGCTTAGGTTAAAGTAAACAAGTTGAAAATATTTTGATAAAAGAAAATGTTAATTGTAAAGCCTAGGATTTGGTAAAGTCATTATTCCTGGCTTCATTATCTAGGGATAGATTTAGATAGTTTAGAGAGAGATTAGAGCTTGCTATTAGAGACTTACTACTCCATTCGAATCACTCTCAAGAACACAAGATGGAGGAAATGTTTAAGAACATGATGATAGAGAAACAAGGAACACGCACTATTCAAACCATATTAAGAGAAAAACGTAAATTTACTGGCTTAAATATCACAAAGTACATGGATGCATTTGAAGAGCAAGTGTGAATCCAAGGCTTACCTGATGACGTATTAGTACAGTACTTTGGTTGTGTAGTTTCTAGTTCCATACTAGAAAGCATTCAAGTACATGCTAATATATCTTTGGAGGAGTTTAGGACAGAACTACACAAAATGTTATATCTTGAGGATTTTAGTGAGCAAAGCCATGATGGATTTTTGCGATGGGTAAACTCCTTAAAGAGCAATGAGTCTCTAACTCATCTTCCTCAGCTGGATAGAAACACATTAAATCCTAACTTAATTATTCATGTCCTCAAGATATTGAGTTCGGAGGATAGAGTTGAGGTAGAGAGACAAATAAAAGAACCAGGGAAAAGATATGGTCTTACTGATGATTGGGGAAAAGTGAAACGAGAAATAGAGGTTGTAGCTCGAATGAAGAAAGGACAATCTATTTTGTATGCAAAACCTTATCATTCTCAGCCTAGGAAAATACCTATTGTAGGGCAAATTGATATGCCAATGCCTGGAGCTGTAGCTATGACTAACGTTTTAGTTGCCCCTAAAGCTCCAAGCGAATTTCACTTAGACATTTTATGTAAACAAATGGAAAATGTTATGAATATGCAGGCATCTCTTTCTAAAGAGGACGCCCGATTAAATAATAAAGTATGTTCCATGATTTTAAATGAGCCTAGAGCTAGCAATAGTGGTGTAGGACAAGCAACACCCGTACAGTGAGATATGCCATAGTATATTCCTCCTTAGCCAATTTTTCAGCCAACTCCACCTACTCAGTTTGCTGCTCAGCTAGCTTTTCAAAGGAACAATGAAAGAAAAGGGACTAGATGGATAGGAAATTGTGTGACTTTAGGTCATCACTTCCTTTAGCCATTAATTGGGGCCAAAGAGGGAATGAAAAAGTTGTATGAAAATCGAAGGGCTTTGGTGTGTAGAACAAGAGGTGGAAAGAGGAGATGGAGGGTGAGAGAAGAAGCGGGTAGATGCGTAAATATGCATGGGAGCCTCAAAACCCACATAATGAACTCTCTTGAGGCAATGCTCTATACATGATGTATATATATGAATATGGGGGTAAGGCCACATGACCCTTAGATCCCCAAAAATCTCCCACTTAAGGGTGATTTTGACCATAAGTGGAAAAATATACAAAGAATTATGTAAAAATCTACACTAATGTACAAGAAGAGTCGAGATCTCAACCCATATAGATCAGCCTACACCAACTACCTCGAATAAGGTGTATCCATGCACCTAAAACTGCTCTAGCTTCATATCGACAAGAGTCAAGCTCACATCTGACTTATGCAGGAACTGATGAAGTTCCTGCAAAGCTGCCACTCACTCTATGCCTATGTCAATGATCAAATGATTGACAAGTCCAAGTGCAAATGCTCCAATGGCAACTGCAATATTTGGTCTCAAACATAACAACTCATACATCAGACTCCCGAATGCTGACGAAACCTATGCTATCTTGGCTAACCTAAGCATGTCAGCCATGCCTATATCCATGGCATCCAAAGCACCATCGTCAAGACCAACATGCCCTGATATATATGTGTCAACAAATGGCATGAGCGAATCCAAGAATGACTGCATAACTGCTGACTACTCAGCATCCAAATTATCCATCCCATCAACCAAGGATATGTCTAGGTGTGCATCCTGAGAGCTAGTATGTTGTGGCATACACTTTGTATCATAAGAGCTATCCTGCTCTATGACACCAAGTGTAGCATCATGTTCCATATGAGCTAACTGCACAACATCAACACCAAGATCAAAATGATGATCATACTCTAATTGAGTATCATCACAATGCTCTACAAGAGCATCTACATCATGCTCTAAAGCATCCAAATGATCATCCAAAGTGTGCTCCACATGAACATCCATATAATAAAAAAAAGCATGCCCTATATAAGCAATGTGAGCATTCAAAACATGCTCTACATGTGCATCCATCTGAGCATCCACATAAGGTTGAACTCCCACTAAGACCATACTATCTCCAATGTGGAGTACCTATAGTGGAGAGATGTGGCCAATCTTGGCACATCTGAAAAGCATAAGATGTCCCAATTGCAACGGAAAATGATGCTCAGCAAGGAATGCATAACATCTGCTCTTCTGTAACTGGCTAACTAAACTCAAGCTCATAGGGAATGAAGGCACATAACATACATGTCTTAGTATAAGTGATGCTCCACTAGGTAGCATAAGGCATACATCTCTTGCACGCTCAAGTTCATATGTTGTACATTCAAGCATATGCACACATCCATGACTCTAAAATGACAATCCATAAAACCACTCACGATGTGGAGTAACATGAAAACTGGCTAATGCATCAAGTCGCCAAGCCATATCTGTGCTATCCAATGAACAAGAGGAATGTTGAGATGAACCATAGGAGAAAGAGATATCACCATCACTAGCATAATCGACTACCATAGACTCTCCTGAAATCACTACCTCATCTGCATCAGATGCATGTCTCTGATGTCGTCGCATCCGCCTGAAGCAACATCGTCGAGTATGACCCTCATGACCACAGTGCCAACATCGAAGCCGTTGATGTGATCTATGTCTCACATGAGTCAATGGACTCACATACATATCATGTAGTCTCTGCCATAATGCACTACTCGTCTCCTCATACATCACAAACTCATATATAGAATCCACAAGCTTTAATCGTATAGTGGAGCTGGCCAATGCATCTATATCCATCCATGTGGTCGATATGTCACGAGGCCTCAATGTATCTCTATGCACATACATGTGTAACCCTGCACGAACCAATGTATGCCACATCTGAGATTTCCATCTCGAAAAGTCAATCCCATCAAATGGAGAAGACACCGTGCTAGCAATCCAAAGGACTAGCAATAAAATAAGAGACTAGAAATAGTACTCTATCCTAAATAGGATCAAACGTGCATATCCATTTGCATAACGCACATCACAAATGTGTCACTAGAGAAGAAACCATGTGAAAAACGTCACACATAATCATGCATCTAGCATGCACATAAAACCATGACCATAAGTTTGGTCACCATGTCTCCAAAGTGACCAAGTAGATGTGAAGGAATCCTGGGAAAAATTTGACAGAGTATCCCCTGTAGATTGACTAATTAAACAAGATAACCAATAGCAAAAGAACAATGAGTAAAATGTGACCACCTATTATTGATCCAATCAAAGTTAATGGCAAATACACATGCCAAAACCTGATGGCAACACATGCCAATACACCTCCCACTCAAGAATGACACTTAGAAGATAGTAAAATTTGTCACAAATAGCCTATGACTAAGTCCATGTAAATGGAGATAAGTATTGATCTGAAGCTTTCTCACAAGCATAAAGGATCTACTAGAACATTTGACTAGCATAAGGTCTGACAAAATTTCAACAGCGTCTCCCTTGAAAAATGGACTCTAAAACCAAATAAACCATGTGAGAATCACCATCCACATATGCCAAGAATCACACTAGCAAATAGATATCAATCAATGACCATATGCTAAAGTAATTTCCAATCAAGGTGAGAGATAAGTATGCAACTGAGGCTCCAATCTAGATCATGTACCTACAAAGAAAACAAAGATACAAGTACCAACCAAGATCTAAAATAGGCTCTCATAAAAGAATGTGCAACTGGCAAGTTAATCTGTAACCAAGTGGCACAAGCAAGATAGAGACCACAATGCCACTATACATCCACTGACAATGCCATGATGACACTCATGATGACATAAACCTCAAAAAGAGGTTATACTACAATGTCATCTCACATACCAAACATGTATGAAGATCATGCTCTACTCTCATATGGAGAAGCTTCCCTAGTGATCATACATGGACAATGTCATCAAGCTCCAAAGGTAAGAACTTTCACACTCTCTCGAAGAAGTTTCAAACCAAATTGAAACTCCAGAAGTAACTACAGGTCTTTTGGTGAAAATATGTTGCTCTGTGTTTTGCTATGTTATAGGTGCTAACCTTTGTAGGTGACCTTGCACAAAGAATTTGGATCTATCTTTCTATACAAATTTGTAGAAGCTATTCTAAACTACACATAGCAAGTTGAATCATCTCATTCCGATTTGTAAAACTCATCTTATAGCCAAAATAGTGACCTATTGTCCAAGTGATTGTAGATTCATCCTCTACATCATTATGCATTTTTCAAATTTTCAGCACACTAGAAGTCCGAAGTAGGCTTTTCCCCCTTCTGTGAAGTTGTAGCCCTCTGTGCTAGCTACGCATTGAAATTTATAATGCATCAATGCAAGCTTGAGAGCTCGATTTATGGGTGAACTACTCAACTGTTGTTGAGAGATGCTGACCTGCACTTCACCTCTTGTGACCTAAGCTTACATTGAAGCTTCTTGCATACAAGCCTCTAGCATGCTTTGATACCAATGAAGAGATTTGGTGCGAAGAACAAGAGGAGGAAGGAGGAGATAGAGGGAGAGAGAAAAAGAGGAGAGACATGCACATATGTGTGGGATCCTCGAAACCCACATAATGAACTCTCTTGAGGCAATGCTCTATATATGATGTATATATATGAATATGGGGGTAAGGTCACATGACGCTTACATACCCAAAAAAAAATTAACAATCTCTAATGCAACTGCGAGTACCTTGATTGCTAGATTAGAGCCAGCAGATGATAGGCCTCTTTCTACTGTAAGCCAAAATCCTTATTCAGTTGAGGTGCTGGTGAGGGGTAGAGCTGAATAATGTGTAAAACAGGATGGGCATCTCCCATTGATCAAGCCTCTATGTATTCTCACATTGCCAATGTTGAGGATAAATGGACACGAGATGGTATGGAGGATAATATAGACGAGCTAGATAGGAGGGTGACTAGAAGAGAGACGAGAGAGAATGAGGAGAAAAATGACAAAAAGGTACAATTTGAAGATACAACCTTAACCTAGGAAGAGAAAAGAAGGATAATTAAAGAGGGGAAGAAGCCAAAAGAGGAAAATGTGCAATTACAAGAAAATCAGAATACTCCAAGTAAGGATGAAAAGAGGAAACTTGAAAATGAAAATAATGAAAATACTAAAACCAAACAAAAAGATGAACAAAAAAAAAGTGAAGAGAAATGGAAAAAGAAAGGAAGAAGGGCTCCATGAGCTATAATGATTTCGGAGCTCGAGAAAACAATGATGCAAAGGAAATTTTGAATGATATACTTCTAAAAAGTCTAGTAACAATGTCCATTGAACAAGTGTTTTCAATAGAAAAACCCAAGTTCAAGGATAGTTTTATTCGACTAATTAGAAGGAGAGGTTTTCCATTGCCACAAGACAAAGATATGCAAGACGTAGCAGATGCAACTCTAGCTCTGAATGATGTTGTAACATTAAGTGATAGTGATTATGAAGAAGAAGAAGAGTTTATGATTGGGAGTGTGAATAGAAATTTTTTAGGACCAATTCAACCTGATGACGAGATATTGAAAAGTGAAAGTAAATTTAACATAACCTTTTGGTAATGAGGAATGCCAGAAGTGAAAATTAGGATTGGAGATGAAAAAGATTCATGTTTAGCTCTGGCTCTGATTGACTCTAGCTCAGAGATAAACATTATCTCGAAGAAATTTTTTGATAAGTCTACATGGCCAATTCACAAAGAGCATGGCTGGAGGATGAGAACAGTCGACAATGGCTCTAGTATTTTATTAGGTGCATGCACACATGTGCCTATAATGATAGGTGGTATTCCAAAAGAATTTCACTTGTTTGTTCAAGATAATTGTTCATATGAAGTAATTCTCAGGCAGCCATTTATAGTTGAGATGAGAACAGAAACGAAAGTGATGAATGATGGGTAAGCATATGTGACAATTCGATCTAAATCTGGGATGGATTCTTTGCAAGTCATGACATTCTACCCAAATCATTCTAGAAATAGGAAAAACTTATGCCCATTCACTTGAAGAATCATGTTTGGGTAGATTCACAAGTTGTGAGAGAATATGGGGCATATTATGACCAAATTTTTTGTTAGATTCCACTAGTGGGCAGGACAATAGTGGAAATTGTTTCGATGTCTATAAATGTGAAAATTATTTATTTTGTACTCCTACTACTAGTTTACAACTTACTACAAATGAAAACCTTACAAAAAATTCAGAAAGAGAAAAGAAAAATACCTTAGGAATTTAGGATTATTTTTATTTGATGAAAAAATTGAGTGTGTAATTGAACTCTCCAAAAGTACTACTTTGTTAAAAGAGCTTCAAACTGCTTCCCAAGAAAAATTAGAATCAAAATTTATTATTCTTAACTCTATTGAAGAGTATGAGTTTATTACTAATTTTATCCTAGAGTATGGCTTTGCTTGCAATATTTCCAACTGTCGTCGTAGATAGAGGGAGACACCATCCTCTTTCTTTCTTTCTCTCTCCCTCTCTCTTTGAGATCTTTTGAGTGCGCATCAATCTGTAGCTACGTTTAGTCTCTCTCTCTCTCTCTCTCTCTCTCTCTCTCTCTCTCTCTCTCTCTCTCTCTCTCTCTCTCTCTCTCTCTCCCCCCATCTCTCTACCCCTCTCTCACTCTCTCTCTTCACCCTCTTTGATCAAATGACACGCTGGACTTCCACCATAGTAGCACAATACTTCTCTCTCTCTCTATCTCTCTATCTCTCTCTCTCTCTCTCTCTCTCTCTCTCTCTCTCTCTCTCTCTCTCTTGCTCTCTCTCTCTCTCTCCCCCCCACCCTCCCTCCCTCCCTTCCTCCCCCTTCCCTCCCTCCCTCCCTCCCTCCCTCCCTCTCTCTCTCTCTCTCTCTCTCTCTCTCTCTCTCTCTCTCTCTCTCTCTCTCTCTCTCTCTCTCTCTCTCTCTCTCTCTCTCTCTCTCTCTCTCTCTCTCTCTCTCTCTCTCTATGTCAACTCACTTGCCCCTAGCCTGCAATTCCGCCATCGCCCCGACCCACCATCCCCCTAGCCCGCAGCCCCATAGCCTCACGGCCCGCATACCCCATCTCTCATCTTCCCCGTGTTCTCCCAACCTGCCAAGTGCACCCATATCTCATACCTATAGATTTTTTCCTCCGAGAAGCCCACATCAATGCATGAAAAAGGAAAGGATATCATTGTTATTTGGTAGATATATCGAGATAACACAGATACTAGAAGAAATGTGCATGCATGTGGATTTGGCGGAGCATCAAATGAAGAAGCACTCTTTCTGAAGTTGTGGTAGTTAGGTCATTAGAGGAACATATCTTATTAATAGATGTGAGTAAGATGTAAAAGTGTTAAATTGATATTGCTACCAAAACTTGGAGGTCGAAGAAGCCATATTTTGAAAGGGCCTAGTTGAAGGAGTTAATTAAAGTTGGCTACCAGAGTCTTATTTGGCATACCCCTCCAATTTTGGGATAATCCGTTTGGTGCACACTCAATGAACATTGGGATTTGGCAAGGACCTCTTGGCCTCTTGAAGCCTGTTAAGCAAAGTGTGTGGCACTGATTGGGAACAATGTACATCTTACATCTTACAACTTAGGGCGTCTTTTCTTAAACATAGTGGGCATATTTTAGCAGTTGTATTATACGACATCCTTTTTGGTCCACTCTCTGCACTCTGTTGCTACATGCATATTGTTGCAGGACACTCTGCGGTGAGAATATAGAGTGTGGGCTTCCTAGTGGATGGCTAATAACACTATAGTGTGATTAAGTGGCTTGGTTCTAGTCATTCGGTGTGGGTCAGGAGTATTTCTTTGGAGAAAGTCTTCATCTTTATGTATTCATTGGAGCAAGCCTTCATCTTGTGTTGATTTTGTTTAGCTTCTAAAATGGCATGTTAGCCCACTACATTAACTTCTGCTAGCCTTTTGGCCCACTGTAATCATTTTCTTGAACTAAGGAGTGGCTTCTTTTTCTATTATTGACACTTATCATTACTCTTCTCTCTCTAATTCTACTGTAGAGTGTCCCTATTGCTAGTGAGTGTGCCTGTCATTTTCCTGAACTAAGGAGTGGCTTCTTTTTCTATTATTGACACTTATCATTACTCTTCTCTCTCTAATTCTACTGTAGAGTGTCCCTATTGCTAGTGAGTGTGCCTGCATGCAGGAATGTTAAAGGGTATACTTCCCTATGGAGAACCCCTTTGAAGCACTCAAGGAGGGAGAGAGAAGAAGAGGAGAGACGTGCACATATGCATGGGAGCCTCAAAACCCACATGCTATATATATCTATATATATATATATATATATATATATATATATATATATATATATGAATATAACGGTAAGGTCACATGAGCCGTACATCCCCAAAAACTTTTTAACAATCTCTAATGCAACTGCTAGTACATCGGCTGCTAGATTAGAGCCAGCAGATGATAGGCCTCTTTCTATGGTAAGCCAAAATCCTTATTTGGTTGAGGCACTGGTGAGGGCTAGAGATGAATTAATGTGTAAATCAACATGGCGATCTCTTGTTGATCAAGCCTCTGTGTATTCTCACATTGCCAATGTTGAGTAGAAATGGAGACGAGATGATATGCAGGATGATATAGACGAGGGAGATAGGAGGGTGACCAAAAGAGAGATGAGAGAGAATGAGAAGACAAATGACAAAAAGGTACAATTTGAAGATACAAACTTAACCTGGGAAGACAACAGAAGGATAATTAAAGAAGGGAAGAAGCCAAGAGAGGGAAATGTCCAACTACAGGAAAATCAAAATACCCCAAGTAAGGATGAAAAGAGGAAACTTGAAAATGAAGATAATCAAAATACTAAAACCAAACAAAAAGATGAACAAAAACAAACTGAAGAGAAAGGGAAAAAGAAAGGAAGAAGAGCTCCACAAGCAATAATGATTTTAGAGCTCGAGAAAAAGAACGATGCAAAGGAAATTCTGAATAATATACTTCTTAAAAGTCAAGTAACAATGTCCATTGAACAAGTGTTTTCAATAGCAAAACCTCAGTTCAAGGATAGTTTTATTCGACTAATTAGAAGGAGATGCTTTCCATTGCCACAAGAGAAAGATAAGCAAGATGTAGCAGAAGAAACTCTAGTTATGAATGATGTTGTAACATTAATTCTTCGGAACTATCATCAGCACCTTACTCCAATAGGTGGTTCATTGTACCGGAAAAGAACGAGAGGCTTCGCTTTATTGAGGATCTGCAACGTGTGATTAAAGTCACTATTAGGAATGTAGGAATTGGTCCTATTGTAGATGAGTTTGGCGAGGCATTTTCCAATCATTCCATCTATTCAATGGGAGACCTATACTCACGATATGATCAATTTCAATTAGCTATTGAATATAGAGATGTGACCATGATGAAAACTCCTTTGGGTCTAGTATGTATGTGTACTTTACCACAAGGAGCGACGAATTCTATGGCAGAGATGATGAATGCTATGAACATGGTCTTACATGACTTTATCCCAAAAGTGACAATGCCTTCTATTGATGATATTCCAATAAAAGGATGTGTGGAAAAAGAGAAAGATGAGACTTTAGATTCATCTCGATATAGAAAGTTTGTTTCAAGCCATATTTCTGATTGTGAAAAGATCTTTCAAAGATCTGAGGAGGTTGGACTGACTTTCTTCTTAGAGAAGTCTACTTTTGGTATGAACGAAGTGCTGATAGTTGGGCATTTATGTGGAAATTATGGTCATAGGCCTTACCAACAAAAGTTGATGCCATTAATAGAATTTCCAAGAGATGTCGCAATGTTAGTGAAGTAAGGATATTTTTAGGCGCATGAGTCCTTTATGTCATCTCGATCTCTCACTTTGCTCATGTTGCGAACCCACTTTATGATTTGATACGAAAAAGAAAGAAATTCTACAGGACTGAAGAGCATACTAAAACAATAAGATGACTAAAGCAATTGCTTATTAATGCTCCGATCTTGAAATGTATTGATTATACAGTGAATAAGGATGTAATCCTAACCATTCATACTAGTCCAATTGGTATAAGATGGGTCATTAGACAGGATGATGAGAAGGAGCAAACATATGCAATTCGCTTTGGAGCAAAAATCTACATGATACTCAATGAAACTATCCTCAGATTAAAATAGAGCTATGGGGATTAGTTACTACTTTAAAAATAGATAAGGAATATTTTACAGGAGCTAATTTAATAGTTGAGACTGATTGTCTTCCATTACTAGGATTAGTTGCTAACTGTTCATCTCCTGATATTGCTATGTTACGATGGATTACCTTTATTAAGTTTATTAACCCTACTTTTGTACATATTGTTGGAAGGCATAACACCGTTACTAATATGCTCTCACGAGCAATAGTTGATGAGGATACAGAAGCAATGGATAAACATATAAACTTAATTAATTACAAAACATCTACTTTTATGTATGAGAGATTTAGAGAAGATTGCTATGAGAGAGAATGGAGAGATATACGATATTATCTGAGTACGTTTCAGCCTATTCCAAGCAGGTCATCAAGTCGATTCAGGAACGTCAGGAAGAGGTCTCTCAACTTCTTCTTGAAAGATGGATATCTTTGGAGACATGCTAAAGGAAAGGTGTGAAACCCGCAAAGAGTGTTAGGCTTAAGAAATTTTCAAGTGCAAGTTATGAAGGAAATGCATGAGAGCCTATGGGCTGTGTTAAAAGTCAAGCTTCAAGCTACAAATTCGTGGGGAATCTTTTATGGACATGTGGAGCAATCAAAGGAAGCCAAAAGCCACGAGATTCCATCAAGAAAAGTCACTCAACCACTCCCCAAGTCATCTCAACTAATTCCTCCAAGTTAGGAGGCTGATTTCGAAAGGTAGTTCCTAGATTTTAGGGGCACACTTCTCACTATAAAAGGAGCATGTATTCCGACTTCTTTTGGGCCATCTTCTTGGAGTTTTAGCTCATGTAAAGTGAGCACTAAGTGCTGGAGTTGTGATAAGCAAGCCCCTTGCTTAAGCAACCCCCTTGCTTGCTTGTTTGTTCTCTTTTAGTAGGCATATCTATGTGTGTGCGCAGGTAGTGTTGCAACTCTCTACCCCTGAGTTGTTAGCATTGGTTCTCCCTCATATGGTATCCATTTGATGTAATTCTTGTCTTATTGGATAGCTATAAGAGTCTATTTTATGCTTACCAATTCTCTAGAGCATTCTCTGAGTAAGCTGGGAGCAACATTCATTTTAGTGAAGTTGTGTGATTGATATCTCTCTCTTTGTGTAGGCTCTGTTGGAAATATTTTGCTCTCTGTTGTAAGGGCTGGTTCTCCTTCTCTATGTATCCATTTGCTATGATTTTGGTGTCATTGGGTAGTTATTAGAGTTGTCTAAAGTTGACTCAAGTTTGAGATTCATTCTCTGTATAATCTCTGAGAAAAGTTTGCTGGAGTGAAGTGAGGTCTCTGCTTGACTAGCAGTTGTGAGAATTCAACTAGCTCATGTTGTAGACATTGTTTCTCTTTGTGTAAGCATCCATTTCAAGTGAAATTTGTTTTGTTGGAAAGCCCTTGGTGTCTACTACAGGTCTACAAAAGCTCACTAGAGTTCGCTGAATAAGCTCTGAGTAAGAGCATTTTTGGTGTGCAGAGGTCAAAGAAGGATACCTGTGGAGGTCATTCGCGCTTCATCGTTGCTTAGGGGTTGAGATACTTCCCCCATCAGTGGTATCAGAGCATTTGGGCATCTTGGAGGTATCACATACAAGCAAGAAGACCTCTTGGAGTTGGTGGTTGAAGAGTTGCATCAACAAAATCTTCTTGGAGGTAGCTCACATCAAGGGGGAGCTATTCTACTCAAATTTGCAAGAGCACAAGGTGTCCATCTAAGGAAAGCTTTGGATTGAGGTAACCTCAGAGCCTCATTTTCATTTTACACACATTGGAGCATTAGCCAAGGGCTAGGTTAAGTATCAAAGACTAGATATGGGAGACTTACAACACTCAAATTGAAAAGCTAGACAATGTAACTATCAACCATGGAGATTTAGGGTCTCCAACTATCTTATGGGCAAGGGCCTTTGGGCGTTGATTAGTGGAAGTGAACCAAGACCTAGGTTGGATGAGAATCCAACCAATGACTAGAGAAGGGCCTTTAGGGAATGGAATGAAAGAGACAAGAGGGTTATCTTTATTCTTTCCCAACACATTAGCAATAGCATGATCGGCCATATCCAAGACCTGGATTCAAGCATGAAGGTATGGGAGACACTTGAAAGGCTTTATTCAACAAGCACCAAAGCAAGGAAGATGCAACTCAAGAATGAGCTCAACAACCTTAGGAAGAGCTCAGGGAGTAGCATAAATGACTACATACTTAAGGTCAAGGAGTTATCAGATGCATTGGGATCCATTGGAAGCCACGTAGACGATGACGATCTTGTGGCTTATACTCTCAATGGTTTGAGAGATGATGAGAAGTGGAAACCCTTTACCACTTCAGTTTATGTAAGGGATAATCTTCCCGATTTTGAGCAATTCCTTGCTCTCATGTGTTGGTGTAATTCAAGCCTTAACACTTGGCTTGGATATCAACCTTGAAGACTCAACATAAAGTTTGGATCTTGGAAGCCTAGCTTGGGTTAATTCATGAGGATATCACTTGGAGAATGAATCATAGGAACCTAGTCTTATTGTTCTTACCTTTTTATCTCATGTAAAAGTCTATATGACTTTACCACTCATGTAATCACACCTACTAGTCTAATTCGTGGGAAAAGTGATTGGTTAGTTGAGAGAATATCTCAATCAATCTATTAGGTGGAAGATTCTAGGAGATTGACTTGGATTCAAAATTCAAAATTTCACTCAATCTATAAAAAAGTCACTAGAAAAAAGTCGCGTGTATCCTTCACTCCTCCCCAGGCATTTCTGAGTAATTCAGTGAGTGTGTGTGTGCTACACCATAGCCTACACCTCTGAGTACCATTGAGCATTACATTCTATGCCAATGGGAATGTACAATCAATAGATCTAATACATATACTCATATTTATCATCTCTGTTATTCTCTGAGTGTACTCTTCAACTCTGTCAACTTCCAAGAGGCATATCTCAAGATCTTGAACCAAATTGGATGATTCAAAGCACATTGGAACAAGCTTGAAGCATACTATATGCCTACAAAATTTGAAGGTCATTGGATCAACCATCTGGGAGAAATTGCGCTCGAAGTGATCTCTGGTATTTCTCTGTACAGTTCCTAAAATGTCGGGGATGTCCCTAAGTTTGCTAAATTGATTTCTCAGAGTGTAGTTTGTCATTTCCTCTCATTCCACTTGCAAATGAAAGCTTGTTAAGCTAATTGATTATGTCCAAAAGCAATGAGATCAATTTTAAGTGTGCTGGTCACACTGAGCATAACTCTGAGCAAGTGTCAATACCAAAATAGCAAGTTTTTCTCGATTCTTGAAGTCACAAGTAGTCTGTTTTGATCTAATCATTACTCAAATCATTTCCAAAGTACATATAGCATATCTTGGTATCATTTGGAAGCTCAAGGAGTCTACTAAGCATATCTGGAGTCAAAGGAGGGCAGGTGTGAAGCAGGTTTTGCAGCATCAACTCATTTCTTGAGTGCATCCAATCATCACTCCCAACAGTGGTATCAGAGCATATAAGGTAATCATGGGTGATGGTTTCCCTTCCTTCATTGACAAATTAGACAGGAACAACTACCAAGCTTGGTCTCTAAGGATGAAGACCTATCTACAAGGAAGGAGCTTGTTTGGATTCATATCAGGAGATGAGGAATTGCCCTCATTCAAAGCTAGAGGCCTACCCACCAAGGAAGAGCAAGAGAGAGTCAATCAATGGTGTGCAAAAGATGCTTTAGCAAGGTCATATCTTCTAAACTCTATTTCTGATTTCCTTCTACCACATATAAGGAATTGCAAAACTTCCCAAGAGACTTGGGAAACCTTGTCAACTTATTTTTCATCAAGCACAAGGGCCAGAAAGAATCAGCTATGGATTGAGTTTACAACTCTTAGGAAGCAATCAAAGCAATCTGTCTCAGATTTTGTTACCAAAGTCAAGGACATTGCAGACCAACTTGCAAGTGTTGGAGAAGAGATTGAGGAAGAGCAAATAGTCAGACAAGTGATCAATGGACTAAAGGCAGATGACAAGTGGGAGAGCTTTACCACAGCAATGGACTTATACATGGACATCCAAGCACCTGATCTAACAACTCTGATTGGACAACTCTTCACACATGAATCTAAGCTTACAAAGAATGGAGAGCAATCAAAAGGTAATAATCCCTCTGCCCTATATACTGATAAGAAGGCTAAAGACAAGGGTAAAAACAAAAAGGTTGATGAAGAAGGCTCTACCTCCCAAGCAAACTATGCAGGGAGAGGTAGATCTTCAAGAGGAAGAGGCAGAGGAGGTAAGTCAGGTAGGGGGAGACCCTACAACCAATCTCCATGCAATATTTGTGGCTTGTCTAACCATACCACAGATGAATGCTACAAAAACTACAAGAACCAAAGAGGAAGAGGTCACCAAAGAGGAGGATACTCTCAAGGCAGAGGCAGATTCAACCAATCTCAAGGCTACCATGGCTACAACAATAATTATAACAACAACTACAATCACAATGGCAACTATCAAGGTGGATACAGAAATAGGAAGGATTACAACAATTATGCAGAGGAGCAAGATGACTCCCTATTGATCATGAATATGACATCTAAGTCAGGTATCAATGATGATCACTTATTCTATATTGATTCAGGTTGCTCTAATCATGTAGCTGGAAATGTTGCATTACTTTCTGATTTGGAAGAACCCAAAGGCAAGCACCAAGTGCAGACAGGTGATGACACTAAACATTCAGTTGTTAAAGTAGGTAATGTCAAAACTAGTGATGGTAATCAGAATCTATTAAGCAGAGTATTGTATGTTCCAACAATCACCAAGAACCTAATGAGTGTAGGTCAGATTGTGGAAAAAGGTCTACAGGTCAGGTTCACTCAACATGGTGCATATGTGGAGGATCCAAGACATGGATTCAGAAGGATAGCCAAGGGAGAAAAATCAGGTAGATTGTTTACCTTTGAACTTGAAGACACTAAGAATATTGCTTTGTACAACTATAAAGATCAAACACTATCAGAATTGGAGATTTGGCACGAGATTAGGTCACATTGGAGAGAGGACCATAAAACAAATGAGCAGGGATCAATGTGTGCTTGGGATACCTAATGTATCCAAGCAACACATGATATACAAATGTGGGGCTTGTCAATTTGGTAAGTCACATAGATTGCCTTATACCAAGAAAGGTTTTATGCATGAAGATTATCTGGAATTAGTGCATACAGATGTTTGGGGACCTAGCAAGGAGCCATCCATATCAGGATCAAGGTACTATGTGTCCTTCATTGATGACTATAGCAGGTGGAATGTCTTATATTTCATGAAACATAAAGATGAAGTATTTAATTGTTTCAAGAGGTATCTTGCACTAGTTGAAAATCAAACAGGTAGACATTTGAAGAAGCTAAGGTCAGATGGTGGTGGAGAATACTTCTCCAATGACTTTGAAGATTTCTTGCAGGAAAGAGGCATCAAGAGGGAGACTACTACAAGGTACTCACCTGAACAAAATGGGGTAGCTGAAAGGAGGAATAGACTCATTGTAGAGACAGCTAGGTCTATGCTTAATGAAAAGAAATTGCCAAATTATCTTTGGGCAGAGAGTGTATCTACTGCCACATATTTAATTAACAGGTTGCCATCAAAGACACTTGATGGAATGACACCCTATGAGGCTTGGCATGGTAAGAGACCATCTCTGGATCATTGCAAAATCTTTGGTTGTGTTGCATATGTGCATATTCCCTCACAGGTAAGAGGGAAGCTAGACCCTAAAGCTGAAAAATGTATCTTTATTGGTTATGATTTGAATCAGAAGGGATACAGATTCTATAACCCCTCAAACAAAGGCTTCAAGGTAAGCAGAGATGTCATCTTTGATGAGAATGATTCATGGTATGAAAATGAATGCAGGAAGGTTAGTCTACCTTATGACATGGAAGAAGACTTCCCCAAGCTTATCAAGGAAGAATCAATTCAGAAAGAGGACACAAGCTCAGATGATGAAGACACCATCAACATTGAAGAGTTCAAGGCTTGGAAATCCAAAGGGAAAATGAAGATGAAGAAGCTTGAGGATATACCAGAATCTTCAACTCAAGCTATGAGGAGATCTCATAGAGAAAGTAAGAAGCCTATTAGGTATGGGTATGATACTTCCCTTGTAACCAAGCATTCTGTATATCTTGCAAAGGATCTCTTGAATGAAGAACCAGGTACATTTGAAGAAGCAATCACTAAACCAGAATGGAAGGAAGCAATGGATGAAGAAATGGAGGCTCTCAAGGAGAGTGACACTTGGGACTTGGTACCCAAGAAGGACTCTATGAAGGTGATAGGATCCAGATGGATCTACAAACTCAAAAGGAATTCAGATGGTACAATAAATAGGTATAAAGCTACGTTGGTAGCCAAGGGTTTTGCACAAACCCAAGGCATTGATTATGAGGAGACATTTTCTCCTGTGGCCAAGATGCCAACTATCAGAGTTATGGTGAGTGTAGCTGCATCCAAGAATTGGAACATGTACCAATTGGATGTGAAGAATGCATTCTTGAATGGATGGATATCTGAAGAAGTCTACATGTCACAACCACCTGGCTATGATGATCCCAAGAAGGTAAATCATGTTTGTAAATTGAAGAAGGCTCTGTATGGATTGAAGCAGGCACCTAGAGCATGGAATTACAGGTTGACAACCTACCTCCTAGATCAAGGATTCATAATGAGTAAAGCAGATACTTCATTGTTTATCAAAAGGAACAATTCAGAGGTAATATACTTGTGTGTCTATGTTGATGACATCATTATTACAGGAAATGATGTTCAGGGAATTAGACACATCAAAGGACAAATGATGAAGGAATTCAAGATTAATGATCTTGGATTATTGAAGTACTTCCTAGGACTTGAATTGGTCTATACAAATTCAGGTATCTTTATTACTCAGAAGAAGTACATTCAGGACATGGTCAAGAAGTTTAATTTGCAGGATGCTAAAGTCTCAAGCACTCCTATGGAGGTCAACCATAAACTCAGTGCTCATGAAGGAGAAGAACTCCAAGATATTACAGGTTACCAAAGTTTGGTAGGTAGTCTTAATTATGCTACCTTAACCAGGATTGATATATCATATGGTGTTAGTGTACTTAGCCAATTTATGCACAAACCAAGAGTACCTCATTTAGAGGCAGCAAAGAAGATAGTAAAGTATCTAAAGGGAACACAAAATCATGGTTTGTATTTTCCCTATTCATCAAACATTGATATTAAGGTATATTCAGATGCAGATTGGGCAGGTTGTAAGGATGACAGGAGAAGCACATCTGGTTACATATGTTTTGCAGGTGATAAACCAATTTCTTGGTCATCGAAGAAACAACCTACAATAGCTTTGTCATCTACTGAGGCAGAGTATAGCGGGCTAGCAAATGCCACTCAAGAAGCTATATGGTTGAAGCTTTTATATTCAGAATTGGGCCTATACACAAGGCCACCAATCATCTTTGGTGATAACACAAGTTCTCTTCACCTTGCAGCTAATCCAATTTATCATGCTAGAACAAAACACATAGAGGTTCATTACCACTATGTGAGGGAGAAGTTACTTAGCAAAGATATTCAATTGTCATATGTGTCTACTAATATGCAATGTGCAGATTTGCTTACTAAAGCTCTGGATGGAAGCAAGCTATGCAGATTTAAATCCATGATTGGATTGCAGGAAGTAATTGAAGACTAGAGATGAAGACTTGAGCCAAAGTGTTTGGCTTGAGGGGGAGCTGTTGGTGTAATTCAAGCCTTAACACTTGGCTTGGATATCAACCTTGAAGACTCAACATAAAGTTTGGATCTTGGAAGCCTAGCTTGGGTTAATTCATGAGGATATCACTTGGAGAATGAACCATAGGAACCTAGTCTTATTGTTCTTACCTTTTTATCTCATGTAAAAGTCTATATGACTTTACCACTCATGTAATCACACCTACTAGTCTAATTCGTGGGAAAAGTGATTGGTTAGTTGAGAGAATATCTCAATCAATCTATTAGGTGGAAGATTCTAGGAGATTGACTTGGATTCAAAATTCAAAATTTCACTCAATCTATAAAAAAGTCACTAGAAAAAAGTCGCGTGTATCCTTCACTCCTCCCCAGGCATTTCTGAGTAATTCAGTGAGTGTGTGTGTGCTACACCATAGCCTACACCTCTGAGTACCATTGAGCATTACATTCTATGCCAATGGGAATGTACAATGAATAGATCTAATACATATACTCATATTTATCATCTCTGTTATTCTCTGAGTGTACTCTTCAACTCTGTCAACTTCCAAGAGGCATATCTCAAGATCTACTGAACCAAATTGGATGATTCAAAGCACATTGGAACAAGCTTGAAGCATACTATATGCCTACAAAATTTTAAGGTCATTGGATCAACCATCTGGGAGAAATTGCGCTCGAAGTGATCTCTGGTATTTCTCTGTACAGTTCCTAAAATGTCGGGGATGTCCCTAAGTTTGCTAAATTGATTTCTTAGAGTGTAGTTTGTCATTTCCTCTCATTCCACTTGCAAATGAAAGCTTGTTAAGCTAATTGATTATGTCCAAAAGCAATTAGATCAATTTTAAGTGTGCTGGTCACACTGAGCATAACTCTGAGCAGGTGTCAATACCAAAATAGCAAGTTTTTTAGGATTCTTGAAGTCACAAGTAGTCTGTTTTGATCTAATCATTACTTAACTCATTTCCAAAGTACATATAGCATATCTTGGTATCATTTGGAAGCTCAAGAGTCTACTAAGCATATCTGGAGTCAAAGGAGGGCAGGTGTGAAGCAGGTTTTGCAGCATCAACTCATTTCTTGAGTGCATCCAATCATCACTCCCAACATCATGGTCACCGAAGAAATGAACATAGGTGGAAGTTCAACTAAAAGCAAAGATGCACAAGTTTTCTATGCAGGTAATCAAAGGGGCAAAGGAAGACAAGGACAAGGAAGGGGCAAAGGAAGGTTTGGAGGAAGGCAAGGCCACTCAAGAAATCAAGGACATGACCAAGGCACCTCATCACAAAGAGGGAGAGGAAGATCAAGAGGAAGAGGAGGACGACATCAACAAAACAGGAATCAAGATGGCGAAGGATGTTACATATGTGGCAAGTTTGGCCACTATGCTAGAGATTGCTACCAAGGAGGAAACCAAAGGAACTATAATCAAGGTTCTTCATACAAAGGCCAAGGTAATTATGCTTCTACAAGTTCAGAAAATGACAATCTCTTGATGATGCACATGAATGGGAATTCAAGCAAAGTAGATAACACTTGGTATATTGATAGTGGATGTAGCAACCATATGAGTTGCAATGCTTCTTGGTTTACTAATCTACATGTTCCCAAAGGTAAAGGACATGTAGAAACAGGTGATGATACAGCCCATGAGATCTCCCATGTTGGAGATGTAGCTTTGGATGACAAGGAGGAAGGAAGATGTCTCAAGGATGTCTTGCATGTACCTACCATCACAAAGAACTTGGTGTCCGTTGGGCAAATGGTTGAAAGAGGCTATCAAGTAAGGTTCAACAAAGGTGGATGCTTTGTGGAGAACCCTAAGCAAGGTTACAAGGTCATAGCAAGAGGAAAGAAGCAAGGGAGACTCTTCACTTTGGAGGTAAATTCTCATTCTACTCAACATGTCTACTTCACATATGGAAACAAGAGGATTTCGGAGTTGGACTTGTGGCACAAGAGGATAGGTCACATCAACATACAAAGAATGAAGGAAATGCAATTCAAGAGGCTGGTTGAAGGTCTTCCCAACTTCCAAGGACAAGGTATGAAGCATTTATGTGAATCTTGTCAACTAGGGAAGCAAGCGAGACTTCCATTCAAGAAGAGTGGCTACATAAGCCAACATCCATTGGAGTTGATACATACAGATGTGTGGGGGCCAACGAAAGAGCAATCCATTGGAGGTAACAAGTACTTTGTCACTTTTATAGATGATTGCACAAGGATGGTTTGGGTTTATTTCATCAAAAACAAATCAGATGTGTTTACATGTTTCAAAGCATTCAAGGCAATGGTAGAGAAGGAAACAGGTACATATATCAAGAAGATAAGGTCCGATGGAGGGGGAGAATATTTCTCAAATGAGTTTTCTGATTTTTTAATGGATCAAGGCATCAAGAGGCAAGTAACATGCAGGTACACACCCCAACAAAATGGAGTAGCAGAGAGAAAGAATAGATACATTGCCGAGATCGCTAGAGCAATGCTTAATGAGATGAATGTACCTAACATGTTTTGGAGTGATGCAGCAAATACCGCCGTGTATCTAATGAATAGGGCTCCTACCTCAGGGATCCATGGCTTGACACCATATCAAGCCTATTATGGTAAGAAACCTGATCTTTCCCACTTGAAGATATTTGGATGTACTTGTTATGTACATGTGCCAAGTGAATTGAGGCACAAGCTACAACCAAAGGTAGAAAAGTGTGTGTTTCTAGGATATTCAAATTATCATAAAGGTTACAGGTGCTTCAACCCAAACACAAAGGACTTGAGGATATCAAGGGATGTAGCATTTGATGAGCTACTCCCTTGGTATAAGAAGTATGATTGTATGCAGGACTATGAAGAAGAAAAGCATGGACATGATGAAGAACAAATCGACCTAGAGCTAAGCGGCCCAAGGTGTTCCATCAATGAAGATAGTTCAAGCATGAACTCACCATGGAGGGGGAGATCTTCATCAAGCTATGAAGCACAATCAATCAACAAAGGCAAAGCAACATTGGTGGAGTTGGATGAAGAAGGTAATGAAGTTGAAGATGATGAAGGACACATGATGGAGAAAGAAGCCACGTAAAAGAAAGAGATCAAGTTCCCAAGGCAAAGGAGGTTTATTCCTCCAAAAGGTGAAGAAAGGAAGTCTTCTAGAGTTAAGTATCCAACTCAAAGGTTTACTTATGATTCATACATGGCAACACATTATGCATATATGAACAAAGTAGTAGAAGATCATGAGCCCGATTGCTATGAAGATGCAAGCAAGTACACCGAATGGAAAGAGGCTTTGCAAGAAGAGATCGACGCACTTGAGGAAAATCAAACATGGACTCTAGTGCCCAAGAAGGAGAACATGAAGGTAATAGGTAATAAGTGGGTGTATAAAGTAAAGAGGAATTCAGATGGATCTATTTCTAGGTTCAAAGCAAGATTGGTGGCCAAGGGTTTTGCACAAACCTATGGAGTGGACTTTGAAGAGACATTCAGCCCCGTGGCAGAGATGAGCACCATTAGGACACTCATTGCAATGGCTGCTAGCAAAGGATGGAAGCTCTTCCAATTGGATATCAAGAATGCCTTTCTCAATGGAGACTTGGAAGAAGAGGTATACATGGAGCAACCACTAGGTTTTGTTCATAAAGAGTTTCCACATCATGTTTGTAGGTTGAAGAAGGCACTTTATGGCCTAAAGCAAGCTCCAAGGGCTTGGAACCAAAGATTGGTGGACTATTTGATCAAATGTGGTTACAATCAATGCAAGGCGGATCCATCTCTCTTCATCAAACAAAGAGGAGAACTTGTGGTCTACATGTGTGTGTATGTAGATGATCTTATCATTACAGGTAATGATACAAAGGGCATTGAGGAGATCAAGGCAAAGCTTGGAAAGGAGTTTAGGATCTCTGATCTTGGAGATCTTAGGTATTTTCTTGGCATTGAAGTTGTATACAAAGAAGAAGGTATTATGCTCATACAAAGGAAGTATATTCTAGACCTACTTGAGTGGTTTGGGATGCTACATTGCAAGCCTATTTCAAATCCCATGGAAGTTAATGTAAAGCTAAGCTCCATTGATGGAGAGCCATTAGAGGATGTAACTTTGTATCGATCTATTGTAGGCTCTTTCAATTATGCCACAATAACCAGGCCCGACATAGCATATGGAGTTGGAGTGTTATCACAATTTATGCATAGTCCAAGGACTACACACTTGCAAGCTGCAAGAAGAATGTTGCGATATCTCAAAGCCACTATAAATGAAGGATTGTTCTACTCATTTGATGATGATATGCAGGTCAAAGCTTATTCCGATGCCGATTGGGCCGGTTCGAAGGAAGATAGAAGGAGTACAAGTGGTTACCTAGTCATGCTAGGTAGCAAGATCATCTCATGGATTTCAAAGAAGCAACCCACGGTCGCATTATCTTCCACCGAGGCTGAGTATAGAGCTTTGGCTCAAGTCACATGTGAGCTAATGTGGATTAAGAAGTTATTTATGGAGCTTAATTTGCAGGTTGACACATATCCAATTTTTTGTGACAATATGAGTAGCATTCATCTAGCCGCGAATCCTGTCTATCATGCTAGAACCAAGCATATTGAAGTGCACTATTACTTCATAAGGGAAAAGGTGATATCGAAGGAAGTTTCAGTACATCATATTGGTACCAAGGACCAAGTTGCCGACATGTTTACAAATGCTTTGGATGGGATGAAGATTTCAAAATTCAAGCAATGCATCAACATGAAGGAGCTTGGATGAGGACGAAGAATTGAAGCTTGAGGGGGAGTGTTAAAAGTCAAGCTTCAAGCTACAAATTCGTGGGGAATCTTTTATGGACATGTGGAGCAATCAAAGGAAGCCAAAAGCCACGAGATTCCATCAAAAAAAGTCACTCAACCACTCCCCAAGTCATCTCAACTAATTCCTCCAAGTTAGGAGGCTAATTTGGAAAGGTAGTTCCTAGATTTTAGGGGCACACTTCTCACTATAAAAGGAGCATGTATCCCGACTTCTTTTGGGCCATCTTCTTGGAGTTTTAGCTCATGTAAAGTGAGCACTAAGTGCTGGAGTTGTGATAAGCAAGCCCCTTGCTTAAGCAACCCCCTTGCTTGCTTGTTTGTTTTCTTTTAGTAGGCATATCTATGTGTGTGCGCAGGCAGTGTTGCAACTCTCTACCCCTGAGTTGTTAGCATTGGTTCTCCCTCATATGGTATCCATTTGATGTAATTCTTGACTCATTGAATAGCTATAAGAGTCTATTTTATGCTTACCAATTCTCTGGAGCATTCTCTGAGTAAGCTGGGAGAAACATTCATTTTAGTGAAGTTGTGTGATTGATATCTCTCTCTTTGTGTAGGCTCCGTCGGAAATATTTTGCTCTCTATTGTAAGGGCTGGTTCTCCTTCTCTATGTATCCATTTGCTATGATTTTGGTGTCATTGGGTAGCTATTAGAGTTCTCTAAAGTTGACTCAAGTTTGAGATTCATTCTCGGTATAATCTCTGAGAAACGTTTGCTGGAGTGAAGTGAGGTCTCTGCTTGACTAGCAGTTGTGAGCATTCAACTAGCTCATGTTGTAGACATTGTTTCTCTTTGTGTAAGCATCCATTTCAAAAGAAATTTGTTTTGTTGGAAAGCCCTTGGTGTCTACTACAGGTCTACAAAATCTCACTGGAGTTCTCTGCATAAGCTCTGAGTAAGAGCATTTTTGGTGTGCAGAGGTCAAAGAAGGATACCTGTGGAGGTCATTCGCGCTTCATCATTGCTTAGGGGTTGAGATACTTCCCCCATCAGGCTAGTCATAAGGGTTTTGTACCTATGTATGAGAAGATTTGGTAAAGTTATTGGTGGTTGTGGATGTATGTAATTGTAAAAGAACTTGTGAGCACTTGTACAGCGTACCAGCTACATTCCTCAATGAAACATAGAAACCCTTTACATCCGACGTATCCACCTTGTATTCACTACAAGTGGGTAGTCGACCTTGTGACTATGCCTAAAAGCAATAGTGATATAAGATACATAGTACTTGCACGTGAAGATCTAACAAATCATGTAGAGGGTAGAGTGCTTAGTTCTAATACTACTTATAACGTATGCTTATTTCTTTTAGTAGAAGTAATACCAATTTGGATATGTTGAAAAAGTAGTAGCAGATCGAGGTGAGCTAGAGGCTAGAGAGGCAAGAGAGTTCCTTGCTCATCATGGGATTCGATTGTCTCTTACAAGTGCCTACAACCGAGAGGAAAATCAAAAGATTGAAGGAGGACATCCTTCCATAGTGAAGGCTATTTCAAAAGCTTGCCATGGAGATATTGGACAATGGCCAAAATATCTCCCATTTGCTATATGGACCGATAGGATGACGTACATGAGATCAACTGGTTTTATTCCAATTGGACTCATGTACTATCAAAAGCTGATATTTCCTATACATACTCAGATAGTAAATTCGATGAGTTTAAAATAGGAAGACAATGTAACACGAGAAGAATTATTGGCATTAAGACTTAAACAATTAAAACAAGGTAATGAAAATTTAAAAGAGACTATAAAAAAAGTAAAACCATCACGAATGAAAAATAAAGTTTACTTTGACAAGAAACATCGACTGAGGCCTCAAGCTATAGAGAGTGGGGATTGGGTGCTTGTGTATGATAGTACTTTTCAGACTCAATATGACGCACACTGTAAAATAACTAAACATTGTTTTAAGAAATGTGATTGCAAGAAAAAGGATGAATCTATTTAAAATAAGGGCATTTCATACTTAGGAATTGATTTGTTTCTGGTATGAAAGGAAATTTATTAAGATTATGTGAATAATGAAAAGGAAATCAAAATAGAAATATGTATGTAAGTTAAAGGTCCAATTTAGAGAATTTATAATTTGTTGTGAGGATAGGAGAGGAACACTTGACCTACGACCCTTATTAAAGGTAAGTTTACTTTATACAAGTAAGCTTCTTTATCTTTTGAAATAGTTTAGCAAATGAGATCCTAGTTCTGACTATAGGATGCTTCTAGATCCTCAGCTCTGATTAGGGGTTGAGCCTTTCCCTTAAACAAAAAACTTGCAAAGAAAGAAGAAAGAAAACATGAATACATCAAGTAGTACATTAATGGTTGGTTCAAGATGAAAAGAGAAAAAGAGAAGAAGGAAAAGATAAAAAAAGAAGAGAAAAACAAAGAAAAAGAAAAAGAAAAATTATTATGATTCAGTTGTGGTCTCGAAATCACTTCTAAAATGTATTGTGGGCTATATGAGGCAGAGGTCTGCTACAGAAGAATTAGTCGGATATATCTTATGGGAGACAATTAAGAGATAGAAGATAGAATACTTATATAAATTAAATCTCTTTTTTGAACAAGATTAATGGAATGGTATGTACTAGGACTCTCTAAATGACTATTTTTGGATTTTCTAAATTTGTCTTTTTGACTTCATGCATTGCACAAAATGATTTTCAATTCACATTTACATAATTTTATGAATTTTCTTTATTATCAGAAACTGAATCTGAATTCAGAAGCATTTTTTATTTACATCTTATTTAGAGTCAAATTATAAGTTTTTCCAAAGAATTTGATGCTACTTTCCATGATCTACAGGTCGGCCCATCGGGAGGATGTGCAGGTTTGGTGGTGGCAAATGTTGGAGAGATTTCCACATCCAAATTAACATTCGGAAAACTAAAAACTTTTTGATTTCAAGATGGTTAAATGTTATCTCTCTCAAATCTTTTTGATGCATTTCTTTGATTTCAATAATCTTTCTTCTTAGGTAGTAGAGCTCTGAAGATTTGGAACTGATTGAAGATCTCGTCATCCAAATTACATATGTTTATGAAGTCTTAAGTAGTTGAATACAAACAAATCTTATGAGTATCCATGTAAATTAATCATGATCATCTGTGTGTGCATGGGTATGAATGCATTGCAATGATTCTGGATCTTTCTGTTTATGTTCATGCATATGTAATTCCATGTAGATATGAAGATATGTATATAATTATGTGTGTCCAATTAAATTTCTACTCTTGTACACCTATACTTGTAAATAATTATTAAAGATAACTATTAAATAATTGTACTAATTAACTAACTAAACAATTATTAATGACTTAATAAACAAACTAATAGTTATTTAATTATAACATATATATTAAATAACTTCATAACTAATGGTCATTTTATTAGTAAATAACTTCATAATGTAATAAATGTATGTTTTTATGTATACATTTTATTATTAAATTATACGATAAATAAGTGCGGTTTAGGAAAAATTACAATATGTGAAATTATAATATACCAATCCGGCGGCTTACACTGGCACGCACGGTGGACTTAAACCCGCAACGGAAACAAAATTTAGGGCTCATCTACAATGCTCTGTATGTACATGGTGCGAGCTAATTTAAAAGTTCTCGAAATCTTCTGCTTCAAAGAATCCAACATTAGTTTTAAAGTTTCTGGTTCGACTGTGCGTCAGTACGAACAGAGCTTGCAGCAATTACTTGAATCAACAAAATTTCTATCTACGTCTGCAAAAATGCCTCTTGTAGGTAGAAATCATTTGCAAGGGCGGCATCGCGACTCAATTTCATATCTTTGATCTGTTTATCTATTCTGGATAAATGCTCCGCTTGATAACCGAGCTGCTTTTCTCTTCTCTCTAGTTCTTCAGACTGAAACTGCATGGTTTTGTAGTAGGCTTCGATTTCCTTCTGCACTCCTTCAAATTCCTTCTTCAATTTGAGATATCTGCCAAGCTCTTCTTGTAACTATTGATCACGCTTGAACAGGGTTTCGATAGTCTTATGCAGATCTGCTTCAGCTTTAAGTAAATTGCTGGCCAGAGACTGAGAGGCTTCTTCTAATATGCTGTATGCTTCCCACGTGCTATGCAGTTCATTGCCTATGGCAGTCATTGCATCTATTTTATCAGTGATTTCGTGCTTCAACGTGCTGATTTTTGTATCCTTTTGACACAGCAAAGCATCTTTCTGTGCTAGCTGATCTTGAAGCTGTTGAATGTGTAAGTGTAGGCCATGATTTTTTGCCTTAACTGCATCGATTTCTTCCTGTAGTGGAGTAATATCCGCTTCTAATACATCGATTTTATGCTGCAATTCTTGACGAATAGTATCAGTGACCATTCTGAGTTGCATCGGTAGCTGCTGTGAGAATTGGATTAGCATTCGACCCATGGACTCTATTTCACTAAACATGGGAACCGGAAGAGGAGGAAGTGGCAGGGATGAAGAGGCTGATAAAAGGTGATGGGAAGATGGTGGAGAATAATTAGGCGAAGAGGATGAGGGATCCGGTGCTTCAGGGACAAGAGGTTGAACAGGTACAATGGGCTTGACTGGAGACATTGGTGGAGGAGTGGGTATAAGAGTGTTGGGCACTAACACACATATACATACACACATATGCATGCTTTAGGGTTAGGGTTTTTGGATTAGGGTTTTTGGCTTTTACACATATACACACATACATACACACATATACATATATAAACACATAATACATATATACATACACATATATATACACATGCATACACACATATGCATGTTTTAGGTCTAGGTCTTCAAGATTAGGTATTTAGGTTTTCTACATAGATACACATATGCATACACACACATACACATATATATATTCAAGTAAACATATATATATTCACGTACACATATATATACACAAGAATACACACATACACATGTGTTCTAGGTCTAGGTGTTTAGGATTAAGGTTTTAAGGTTTCTACACATGCATACAAATATTTACACATATACAAATATACACACATAATACATATACACATACACATGTATATACATATGCATAGACACATATACATGTGTTCTAGCTGTTGTTTATAAATATCATGTCAATGTGTCTCATTTCTTTGTACATGGTTCATGATTCATTTCGCTCATGTCTTTTGTATGTGAGAGTATGTTTTGCTTTATCAAATCATGTTTCTTTTGCCTATCATACATTTCACATGTAGTTAGGCTTTCCTCAGAATGTATTGTCTTTTGCTACACAATAGCATGGGAATGTTGCTGTAGCAAGAGACAACACACTCTGCCCAAAAACAATTTTGCAAATATGGTCGTCGGTATAGGCGACGGTATGAGCGTCGGTATCCCCAAGCACATACTGATGCTTATACTGACTATTTTTCCCAGGAGCATACCATGGCTTATACCGTCGCTTATACCGTCGCATATACCGATGCTTATACCGTCGCTTATACCGATGCTTATACCGATGCTCATACCGACGCTTATACCGATGCTTTCGTTCCGACACCTACACCGACCCTTACACCGACGTCGGGGCAAAATCGTGCCCGTTCATTTTCCTCCGTAGAAGCCTCGATATATGGCTGATCTGTTGTAGTGGATATATATATATATATATATATATATATATATATATATATATATATATATACACAGAGAGAGAGAGAGAGATGAAAGAGAAAGAGAAAGAGAAAGAGATAAAGAGAGAGAGAGAGATAAGGATACATACACACACACATGCATGCTCATGTATATGCATGCATACATATACACACACATATACACCTGCATATGCATACATACATACACAGACATACATACATATGCATATATTACATACACTCTGACATGCATACACATATAACCATGCATACACACACATACATATATATGCATACACATACACTCTTACATGCATAAAACCAGAAGAGAGACGCATATACATACACACAAACACACATTTTTATACACACGTTTTCACACATATGCACATATATACATGCACACATAGAAAAACACATATACATACACACTCACATTCATATTAAATACACATGCATATTCATGCATGTATACACACATATACATACACAAATGTACACACACATATAAATACACTCATGCATATGCATACATGCATACACACACATATGCATACACATATACAGACACACATATGTATACACACATATATACATAATGTTTTTGTTCTTGTTTTTTAGGATTAGGGTTTTAGGTTTATTTACATACATACACATATGCACACACACATGCATACATGCATACACACACACACACACTATATATATATATATATATATATATATATATATATATATATATATATATATATATATATATATATATATATATATATATATATATATATGCACATACACATACACACATGTTACATATACATACACACATACACAGATATACTTGTTTTAGGGTTAGGGTTTTAGGATTCTGGTTTTGAGCTTTTACATACATACACACGTGCGTACACACATATACACATATTATACACACATAAAACATATACACATGCCTACACACATATACATGTTTTATGTCTAAGTTTTTATGATTAGGGTTTTAGGGTTTTTACACTTGCATACACATATACACAGATAATAAATATACACATACAGATATATATACACAAGCATACACACATATACATGTTTTTTGTCTGAGTCTTTATGATTAGGATTTTATGCTTGGATCTAGGTCTTTAGGATTATGGTTTTAGATTTTTTATACATGCATACACATACATACACATATATACACATAATACATATACACATGCAAATATATATATATATATATATATATATATATATATATATATATATATATATATATATATATATATATATATATATATATATATATATATATATATATATATATATATATATATATATATATATATATATATACACATTCATACACACACATACATGTTTTAGGTCTACGGATTTAGGCTTTCCATTTTAGGGTTTCTACACATGCATACATATATATACACATATACATGCATAATACATATACACATAAACATATATACACACAAGCATACACACATATACATGTTTTAGTTCTAGGTCTTTAGGATTATGTTTTTAGTGTTTTTACACATGAATACATATATATACACATATACACACATAATACACATATATATACACATGCATACACACATGTACATGTTTTAGGTCTAGGTCTTGAGGATTAGGGTTTTAGGGTTTTTACACCTGCATACACATATATACACATATACACACATAATATATATATATATATATATATATATATATATATATATATATATATGTATATATATATATATATATATATATATATATATATATATATATATATATATATATATATATATATATATATATATATATATATATATATATATATATATATATATATATATATATATATATATATATATACATACAAGCATACACACATATACATGTTCTAGTTCTAGGTCTTTACGATTAGGGTTCTAGGAGTTTTACACATGCAAACACATATATACACAGATACACACATTACACACACACATGTTTTAGGTCTAGGTCTTTAGGATTACGGTTTTAGGGTTTTTACACATGCATGCACATATATACACATGATGCATATACACATGCATACACACATATACATGTTTTAGGTCTAGGTCTTAAGGATCAAAATTTTAGGGATTTTATACACGCATACTACACAAGCATGCACACACATACATGTTTTAGTTCTAGGTCGTTAGGATTAGGGTCTTAGGGTTTTTACACATGCATACACATATCTACACGTATACACACAATAATATATATTTATATATAATCAAAATAATAAATGAAAATAAATATTCAAAAAATAAAGTTTAAGGTTAATACTAATATATATAATAAAAAAATCAGGGAAATTTGAGAATCTATAATCAAATGTATTATGTATCATTAAATATATATAACAAATAACGTTTTTAATGAACATATATGAATATAACTAAATAGTTTAGAACTAAAGTTTCAGGTTTAATATTAATATATATAATTTAAAATATATAAATTTAGGATTTCTTAATTAATATATATATATATATATATATATATATATATATATATATATATATATATATATATATATATATATATATATATATATATATATATATATATATATATATATATATATATATATATATATATATATATATATATATATATATATATATATATATATAAAACAGGTCTTTAGGAGTTTTTGAAATTAGAGTTTTTGAATTAAAATAAATATATATGGTAAAATATCTAAGATATAAAGTTCTAGGTTAAATATTAAGATATATAATCAAATATATGTAGTGTAGGGTGAATGTGGAGGGTAGAGGGGGATGGAGGGTGGAGGAGAGTGGAGGGGGGTGGAGGGTGATGGTGGAGGGTGGAGGAGGGTGGAGGAGGGTGGAGGGTGAAGGTGAAGGGTGGAGGAGGGTGGAGGGGGGTGGAGGGTGGAGGAGGGTGTAGGGGGTGGTGGGTGACAGTGGAGGGGGGTGGAGGGTGGAGTAGGGTGGAGGAGGGTGGACGCTGGAGGAGGGTGGAAGGGGGGTGACAATGGAGGGTGGAGGGTGATGCTGGAGGGTGGAGGAGGGTCCAGGGTGGAGGTGATGGAGGGGGGTGGAGGAGGGTGACTGTGGAGGCTGGAGGGTGGAGGAGGGTGGAGGGTGATGGTGGAGGGTGATGGTGGACGTTGTAGGGGGTGGAGGGTGGAGGAGGGTGGAGGGTGATGGTGGAGGGGCATGTAGGGGGAGGAGGGTGGAGGATGACGGTGGAGGGGGCTAGAGGAGGACGGACGAGTTTGGAGGGTAACGGTGGAGGGTTGAGGGTGACGGTGGAGGGTGGAGGGTGGAGGGTGGAGGAGCGTGGAGGGTGATGGTGGAGGGTGGAGGAGCGTGGAGGGTGACGGTGGAGGGTGCAGGGGGTGGAGGAGGGTGGAGGGTGACAGTTGACGATGGAGGGTGGAGGAGGGCGGAGGGGATTGGAGGGTGACGGTGGAGGGTTGAGGGTGGAGGAGTGTGGAGGGTCGAGGGTGATGGTAGAGGGTGGATGGGGGTGGAGGGTGGAGGAGGTTGGAGGGTGGGGGTGGAGGAGGGTGGAGGGTGGGGTGGAGGGTGGAGGAGGGTGGAGGAGGGTGGAGGTGGAGGGGGGAATGCAAGTCTTGAAAAAGTGGAGGATGAAATGGAGAATGATCTATGATCGAGAGCAGAGGCTTCAAACCATATGGAGTCAAATGTTCCAATAGCCTTATGAGATCATTTTTTCCAATAGCACTCTTATCAAGATGAATTTTCCCTTGGATAATATGCAGGTCATCATTCTCTGCACTACACCTGGGCTATGATATATGCCTAGAACCCTAATGGGTAGCTTATCTATATACATTCTCTTGGTAATACATTCAGTATTTTGTGTTGTGCACCAAGCTTCTTCCTCTTCCTTGTGTTGTTCATGCACTTTTGTAGACATCCAACTCCAACAAAAAGAGGATGAAGGTTCTGATGAAGAGAAATGGATCTTTGAAGAGAATAAACAACACTCGTCCGAAAACAAGAGACAAGCAAGCAAAAGTAAACAAAAAGTGAAGATGGTAGAATATGAAAGTGAGATAGTTAAGATTATAATAATATTGGTAAATTTTTGAAAACGTTGGTGAAATTGTACACATCGTCATCTTTTGGAAAGTTGTTGTACCCAATGGTTGTCAGCCGATGGCATATGATTATAATACATGTTATTGTAATCCAAATTACAAAGGACGTATAGCCAGACATAACTTATAAGAAATTGGAGAAATTTTAACAATAATTGGAGAAATAAGTAGGGATACTCTATTGAGATTCGATTTAATTTAGTGTGCATCTATTGTGCAGATATATTGGAGGAATAAGTAGGGATAATCTATTGACAATCGATTTAATTTAGTGTGCATCTATTGTGCAAATATAATTCATTGTCTAGGACCCATGTTATGAATTATGATGTAAACAAAAGAATGATATCCCTAATATTGGAAAGACAAGCTCCAAATGTACAAGCATATGAACCCGATCTTAAGTAGAAACAGGAACTATGGCTTGTTGGAATCTGCTCTAATTCCTCTACATGCTGAAAATTTTTAAAGACAATCTATGTAATGGAGTGGGAGCAAAAAACATTGTAGTGGTCACTAGTCATTCTCTACAGAGGTCCTAAAAAATTAGGGTTAATGCTATGCTCGCTAAATTGATTGCTCTGTGTAGAGTCAATCATTTTAAATGATTCCAATTGAAATCATTAGCTTAGTAAGCCAATTTAATATCTCCAAAAGCAATTTTTCTAGTTCCTACTCTACTCGAAGCAATGAGCTTAACAAGTAGCAGGTGTATGAACAAAAATAGAAGGTTTTCATTGATCTTTGAATTTGGAAGTAGTCAGTTTTGTATAAAAACTTACTTCCATCATTTCCAAAGTACATAGGCACTTATTTAGTGTCATTGGAAAGCTAAGAGAGCCTAGGACACAACTATGAAGTCAAAGAGGGCTGGTACAAAGAAGGGATTAGCAGTACCTACTCATTTCTTGGAGTGTCCATCCATCTTTACCAACAGTGGTATCAGAGCAAAGCTAAGGTAAAATGGGAGATGGTTTACCTTCTTTCATTGATAAATTGGACAGGAACAACTATCAAGCATGGTCCTTGAGGATGAAGACATACTTGCAAGGAAGGAGTCTCTATGGATACATCTCAAGAGATGAGGACATGCCCATTTTCAGAAGCAAACGACAACCTACAAGAGAGGAGCATGAAAGACTCAATTCATGGTGTGACAAAGATGCATTAGCAAGGTCATACTTACTTAAATCAATCTTTTTCTACACATTAGGAACTTTTAGACATCCGAGGAGACTTGACTTTACCACTCAAAGAAAGCAACTCAAGCAAGGCATCTCAGAGTATGTGACTAAAGTCAAGGATGTGACTGACCAATTGGCAAGCATAGGAGAGGAGATTTAAGAGTAACAAATTGTGAGACTAGTGAATAATGGTATTAAGGCAGATGACAAATGGGAAAGCTTCACAACTCCCATGGACCTCTACATGGACCTCTACAACAACTATATAGAGGAGCAAAAGGATTCTCTTATGATTATGAATATGACTTCAAAGCCAGGTATGAATGATAACCATCTCTTCTACATTGACATAGGATGCTCAAACCATGTGGTAGGCAAATGTAGCTCTTCTCTCTGACCTTGAGAAACCTAAGGGTAAACATCAGGTACAAACAGGTGACGATTCCAAGCACTCAGTGGTCAAGGTAAGAAATTCAAAACCCTTTGATGGGAATAGAAATCTATTGAGTAGGGTTCTATATGAACCTACAATTACCAAGAATTTGATGAGTGTTGGACAAATTGTGGAAAGGGGTTTGCAGGTCAAGTTCAACAAATATGGAACATTTTTGGAGGACGATACAAAGAATATTGCACTTTATAGCTACAAGATCAAACATTGTCAAAGATTGAAATTTGGCATAAGAGATTAGGGCATATTGATGAGAGAACTTTAAAGCAAATATGTAGAGATGAATGTGTGCTTGGGATACCTAATGTATCCAAGAAACACATGATCTATAAATGTGGTGCTTGTTAGTTTGGAAAATCCCACAAGTTACCCTTTTCAAAGAAAGGCTACATGCATGAGGATTACCTAGATCTTGTCCATATAGATGTATGGGGGCCAAGTAAGGATCCCCTAGTTTTGGGATCAAGGTATTATGTATCTTTCATTGTTGATTTCAGTAGGTGCACTATCTTATATTTTATGAAGCACAAAGATGAAGTATTCATTTGCTTTAAAAAGTAGCTTGCACTTCTTGAGGACCAAACATGAAGAAGTCTAAAGAGACTAAGGTCAGATGGAGGAGGGGAGTACTTTGCAAATGAGTTTGATGCATTCTTGTAGGATAGAGGAACCAAAAGAGAAATTACAAAACGGTATACCCCTAAGCAAAATGGGGTGGTAGAGAGGAGAAATAGACTAACTGTTGAAACAACTAGGTCAATGCTAAATGAAAAAAAAAACCTAATTATTTGTGGGCAGAGAGTGTATCTACTGCCACTTATCTTGTTAAGAGGTTGTCATCAAAATCTCTTGATGGAATGACCCCATATGAAGCATGGCATGGTAGAAGACCTTCACTTGATCATTGAAAGATCTTTGGATGTGTTGCTTATGTGGATATACCATCTCAAATTAGAGGTAAGCTAGACCCTAAGGCAGAGAAGTGCATCTTCATAGGGTATGATTTGAATAAAAAGGGATACAGGTTTTACAACCCTTCCAAAAAGGGATTTATGGTCAGTACATATGTTCTCTTTGATGAGAAAGATTCTTGGTTTGGAAGTGAATGCAGGAAAGTAAAGTTGCCTTATGACTTGGAAGAGGAATTTCCAAGCCTCAGCAAGGAGGAGCCAAACCAGATTGAAGACATCACATCAGATGATGAGGACATCATTAACCAAGAAGAATTCAAGGCATGGAAATCCAAAGGCAAAGTCAAGATGAAGAAGTTGGAGGACATACCTGAATCATCCAACCAAGCAACCAGAAGATCACAAAGGGAAAGCAAGAGGCCAATTAGATATGGGTATGACACTTCTTTAGTTACTAAGCATTCTGTTTATCTTGCAAAAGATTTGTCACTTGAAGAGCCATCATCATATGAAGAGGAAAAGACCAAAAGAGAATGGAAGAAAGCTATGGATGAAGAAATTGAAGCACTCAAGGAGAATAATACTTGGAAGCTAGTGCCAAAGAAGGATTCTATGAAGGTAATAGGTTCTAGATGGATCTACAAGATCAAAAGAAATTTTGATGGGTCAATAAGAAGGTACAAAGCTAGACTTGTGGCTAAGGGTTTTGCACAAACCCAAGGAGTTGATTACGAAGAAACCTTCTTACCTCTGGCCAAAATGCCAACCATCGGGGTATTTGTAAGTGTGGCTACATCTAAGAATTGGAAAATGTACAAATTGGATGTAAAAAATGCATTTCTTAATGGATGGAATTCATAGGAGGTGTACATGTCTCAACCTCCTGGCTATGAGGACCCAATCAAGGTAAACCATGTCTGTAAACTGAACAAAGCTCTTTATGGATTGAAGCAGGCACCTAGGGCATGGAACCATAGGTTGACTACATACCTTCAGGATCATGGACTAATTGAGAGTAGAGTAGATACTTCTCTCTTTGTTAAGAAAAGTAATTCAGAGATGATATACCTATGTGTGTATGTTGATGATATCATGCTTACAGGTAATGATGCTAATAGCATCAAGCACATCAAGAATCAAAAGATGCAAGAGTTCAAAATCAGTCATCTAGGGTTGCTAAAGTATTTTCTTGGACTTGAGTTAGTCTATACTAACTCTTGAAGTTACATTACACAAAGAAAGTATGTACACGGCATGTTAAAGAAGTTTCATTTGCAGGATTCCAAGATAGCAAGCACTCCAATGGAGATAAAGCGAAAATTAAGTGCTCATGATGGTGATGTGCTTGATAATATTGTAAGATACCAAAGCATAGTTACAAGCTTGAACTATGCTACATTGACAAGGGTTGATGTTGCTTATGGAGTAAGTGTCTTAAGCCAATTTATGCACAAACCTAGGGAACCTCATTTGGAAGTTTCCTAGAGGATTTTGAAGTACCTTAAGGGAACTCAAAATCATGGCTTGTACTTTCCTAATACTTCAAACTTAGACATCAAGTATACTCACATATAGATTGGGCAGGTTGCAAAGATGATAGAAGGAGTACCTCACGATATCAATCTTTTGCAGGTGACAATCCTATATCATGTTCTTCCAAGAAGCAACCTATTGTTGCTTTATCTTCAACAAAGGAAGAATATAGAGGATTGGCCAATGCTACTCAAGAGGCCATATGGATCAGATTTCTATATACAGATTTGGGATTGCATACCACATCTCCAATGATTTTTGGAGATAATACAAGCTCTTTACATCTTGCAACAAATCCTATTTATCACGCTAGGACCAAGCACATTGAGGTCCACTATCATTATGTGGGAGAGAAGCTATTGAGCAAGGAAATTCAGTTCGCATATGTATCAACTAATATGCAATCTGCAGACTTATTGACCAAAGCACTTGATGGTACTAAACTTCGCACGTTTAAAGCTATGATTGGATTGCAGGGCATTGAAGAGAATTGATAAGAGGAACAAGCCAAGATGTTTGGCTTGAGGGGGAGCTGTTGGTGTAAGTGCCAAGCCTACACACTTGGCAAGGCATGAGAAGATCGTACATGAAATGTTTGAAGTCCCATGTGAACCATTGCTATGGATTCTTACCTTTTACCATCTATAAAAGTTCATTTGACTTGAAAGAATATTTGTAAAAGCCACTAAACGCATGGAGTTAGTTGGATAGAAAAGATATGAGTTTTCTTAGAGAGAATATCTCCTAGATTAGTGGATCACTTTTACTGAGAGACAAAGTTGAATTCAAAGTCAAATTCAAATGAATCATCCACAAAAGATGAATGTAAAACTCACGCGATAGATCACTTCAGTAATGAAGAATTCGTTGATGGCATTGTAAGAGATTTAGGTTCACTACATAGCCTACACCTCTACCTATCATTGGGCATTGATTATTATGCCAATGATCATGTACAACATTTTCATATAATGCAATGGAGCATTTCATATATCTGCCAGTCTCTCTATCATAGTCACTCAATACAGGCATTTTTGATTGCTCATATCTAAGTCATTTCGCCACAATTTTCAATGTTCTATGGATTATTGAAATCAGCTCTATGTCATCTACTTGCTGAGCAATTTTGAAGATAATCCAATCAGTGTATTGGGAGAAAAGTGCATCGAAGTGGTCACTGTCCATTTTCTACAGATCAGATCCTAAAAAATGGGGGTAATGCTACACTTTCTAAAATGATTGCTCTCTGTAAAGTCAATCATTTTACGTGATTCCACTTGGAATCATTATCTTATTAAGTTATTTCGATATCTCCAAAAAGAAGCTTTCTAATTCCTAATGTACTGGAAGCACTGAGCTTAACAAGCAGCAGGTGTGTGAACAAAAATAGAAGGTTCTCATTGATCTTTGAATTTGAAAGTAATCTATTTTGTATCAAACATTACCTGCATCATTTCCAAACTACATAGGCACTTATTTAGTGTCATTGGAAAGGTATGGGGGCCTTCAACACAGCTGTGAAGTCAAAGAGGGCTGGTACAAAGCAGGGATTAGCAAAACCTACTCATTTCTTGGAGTGTTCCTCCATCTTTCCCAACACTCAAACTCATGGAGTGGGTTATGAAGAGACTTTTAGCCCTTTAGCAAAGAGGACTACCATAAGAAAGTTTAATCATTGCAATTTCAACCACGAAGCACTAGAAGTTGTATCAACTAGATGTCAAGAATGTGTTCCAAAAATAGAGAGCTAGAGGAGGTGGTATAAATGGACCAACCATTAGGGTTTGAAGATAAAAATCAAAGAAGATTATATTTCCAAGTTAAAGAAAGGTACTCCATGATCTCAAGGAAGCCCCAAGAGAATGGGATGAAATTCTTGTAGGCGACTTTATTATTTGATGGTACAAATAAAGCAAAGTTGATCCACTACTCTTCTACATAAGAGAAGGTGAAGGAATTTGTTTATTGATGTGTGTATGTAGGTGACTTTATTATTATAGGTGATCATGAAGAACACATCAAACACATGAAGGAGAGATTTGGGAAAGAGTTCAAGATCTCACACCTTGGACATCTAAAAAAATTTGTAGGTATTAAAGTCATCTATGAAGATAATGGCATGTAGCTCATGCAAAAGGAAATACATCTTGGACGTATTGAAGAGATATGGACTGATATTTTCACAAACATTAAGTAACCCAATGGAAATAAAAATGAAATTGACCTCAATGGAAGGTGATGAAGTTATGGATGCATTTTAATACATGTCTATACTGGGCAGTTTGAAAGATGCCGTTATCACAAGTCCTAGTTTAGCATATATAGTTGATAGGCTATCTCAATTAATGCGCACAACTATGGTTCCTTATTTACTTCTAGCTAAGAGGGTAATTAGATAGCTCAAAGGTACTTTTAAAGAAGTTCTTTTCCATTCTTTTGAAGGTTACTTGTAGGTGAAAGCATATAGAAATTTTGGTTGTGTTGGATCCAAATAATATAGGAGTACAACTGGATATGCAGTGATGCTAGGGAAGAAAGTCGCTTCATGGATAACAAAGAAATAACCTAAAAATTTCCCTATCTTCAATAAATTTTGAATAGAGATCTTTCATGCAAGTTACATGCGAGCTCATATGGATCAAGAAGTTCATGGTTGCACTAAAAAATATGAGGGGCATACAGACGCTAGCCATACCAATGGTCATGCCCTGACATTGATATCAATGTTGGAAATGCCTAGAAAGGCCACGTTATTCATACCGACGATCACTTGACCATCGGTAATCATTAAAAAGCTTTTGCCGATATACATGCTGAAAATTATTGGAGTCGGTATAGGTGTTGATATAGGTGTCGATATAAATTCCAGTATAAGCGTCAATATATGTGGTAGTAAATTCCTAGAAATATCGATGCTCATAACGGTGCCTATATCAACGGCATGTTTTAATAACCTGACTCAAAAGAAAAAAGTCAACATTTTCTACTCTTTTGATTTGGGTACTATTAGTGTTGAGTTTGCTATCGTGTGTACATTCTGATCGTCCGCCTACATTGTGATCGTTGTCGGAGAGATTTCCACACCCAAATTAACATTCGGAAAAATAAAAACTTTTTAATTTCAAGATGGTTAACTATGGTCTCTCTCAAATATTTTTGATGCATTTCTTTGATTTGACTAATCTTTCTTCTTAGTACTTGCAGGTAGCAAAGCTCCGAAGATTTGGAACTGACTGAAGATCTTGTCATCGAAATTACATATGTTTATGAAGTCTTAAGTAGTTGAATGCAAACAACTCTTATGAGTATCGATATAAATTAATCATGATCATGTGTGTGTCTGCATGGGTATGAATGTATAGCAATGATTATCAATCTTTATGTTTATGTTCATGCATCTATGATTCTATGTAGATATGAAGATATGTATATAACTATGTGTGTCCAATTAAATTCCTACTCTTGTACACCTATACTTGTCTACCTAAATGTATTCATGTTGCTAAATAAATGTGCTCAAGTTGTGTTAGACATGAGTCAGTGAGAATGGAAAAGTGAGTTATTAGGCCTATGTGCTTGCCTTCTTCTATATACAAGAAAAGCTAAAGAGTATGAGAGTTCATTCCTATGCGTTTGCCTATATGTAAGTTCAGGAACTCTATGTATACCTACTTTTATGAGTAAACATGTTTATATTTCACATTAAAATCATCCTACCTTATTATTAACTTATGTGATTATTTACCTTAGAATATCATTTTGAAAGAGTAACTTTATCCTAAGTGAGTTATAACCATGTGTAAATTTGTGCTTATAAACCATTGTTACTTCATGATTAACATAGCTATTAAATCATTAGTAAAGATAACTATTAAATAACTATTAAATAAAAATATGAAATAAATAAATAACTAACTAAATAATTACTAATGACTAAATATAGCAACTAATAGTTATTTTATTATAACGTATAGATTCAATAAATTAATAACTAATACTTATTTTATTAGTAAATAGCTTCATAATATAAAAAATGTATGTTTTTATTTATATATTTTATAATTACATTATACAATAAATAAGTGAAGATTAAAAAGACAAGCTAATTCTTTTATGTGTGCATGAGTGGTGTGATGTGTGTTAATTAACTAAGTGTGTGTATTAGTTAACTAGTGAATGCATCGTGCATGCGTGATGTGTCCTAGATAGTTAGTAGTGTGCATGTTTTAGAGTGTGTCTTAACTAAACGAATGCATGAACATGCATGCGTGTCTATGTGTGTGTATATATATATATATATATATATATATATATATATATATATATATATATATATATATATATATATATATATATATATATATATATATATATATATATATATATATATATATATATATATATATATATATATATATATATATATATATATATTTGTATTCTGTGTACCTAGTTTTTCTGATGTCTTCTTTTGCAGACCATTTGAAGAAGGATTGATGAGTAGTGACAACTTGAGGAAATATACGAGTTTGGAGCTGCATTTATGCCTCTTATCTTAGTTTCATTTTATCACATTGGAAATATAAAATATCGTATTAGGTTTTTTATATAAAGATTTTTATAGGAGTATCTTCAAAGTATCTGTATTAGAACTTTTCTCAAACACTTGTATAGGATTAGTTTAGTTTCTAAAGTCTTAGCATTATTACTATATGATTCAATTATCAATAAAAATGTTATATTGCACTTTACTTCTCATGTTTGCAGATAATGCATCTTCAAGTAAATCTAATGAACGTAACCTACATACCTCTTTTATTTTAGAGACTCTATTCCCAATTCCTATTGAGAATCCGGCTAGTCAATCCAACGAAATGAGACTAGTGAAGAATTAGAAGTTGAAGAAGTAGTTAAATATTGTGTTGTTACTGAATCTTCACATTCTCCATTATATGCTAACGATTTATCTAAATTTTTAGAATTTTGTTCAATTGTGTCACTAGATCTCGACCAAAAGTGAGATTCTGTTTCTACCATCTCCCAAAAGAAATATTCAATTTAAACAAACTAAAAATGATGTGACTGAAATTATCAAAGATAGGATAACTGAAGAAGATTTATCCATGAAAGTGTATCAAGACACTATTTCTAGGTATAGAGATGTCGTTGCTTATGGACCTTAAATTTATAGGCTAAACTTAAATAGAGTATTAAACTATAGCTAATAACTCCCCACACACTGAAAGCACATCCTAGTTCCTAAAGGACACAACGAAACACCGAGCATGTAGTCACATAGAGAGGCTAATGCGAGTCAGTTGTGATGAGTGGCTACCTCGTTTCACACCCTTTGAGAGATTTGGTGGACCGGACATTAAACATGATGCTAGTGTGCTTAGGATTTTTGGTTGTGTTTTTAAGTCTTATTTGCAAAAGTTAACCTTTAAATTCTTCTTGTTTGGAGGTGAGTAGTGAAAGAAGAAGCAAAGAAGAAGCAACGACAAGTGAAGATCCTGCTGCTACCTACTCTTTTCTCTCACTCTTGAGGGTTATTCCTTAGGGAACTGAGCACCTCCATAGGAAGAAGGGAATTCAAGCTGAAGAATCCTTGTCATTTCATCGCCCCCCCCAATCAACGTACAAGAAGACAATTAATACACGATCACTTTTAGTTTATACTTAGGTTTGATTTATTAAGAAATTTTATAAAGAATAATCATAGTGCACATTACAACCCTCTACATTGAGCAGCTTTAGGTAAGGTGTTTATTGAAGTTCCTTTATTTTCATACAATCACATCATAGAAAAAGAAGGACTATTTTCATTTGCACTAGAAAGTAGGCCGTTACACTTGCATTTGTAAGGCACTGAAACATCATTGCATTAAAAAAGATTAGTTTTGTTTAGCATTGCAAGCAACTACATATTAGGATTGTTTATTTGAAAACAAAGGATACCTTTAAAAGGTACTTGAAAAGATTTACTTATTGCATGAACAAAATTTTATTCCAAACAGAAAGACTTAGGCTTTTTAAGCTGACACTTACTTTACTACACAAAAAGAGTTTTATTTTAATAGATAGGCTTAGGTTTTTTATTTAAGTAGTTGTTATTCTTTCTTTCCTACTCTATTAGAATCCAAAATTAAATTAAGAAAATTTATTTAAGTAATTGGTAGTATTTCTTGTTTTTCATACTACATTAAAATCCAAAACATTCAAATTAAGAAAACTTATTTAAAAATTATAAAAACTATCTAAACATATAATCTTCATTAGAGTAATCTTTGGGATTAAAAACTCAAAGGTAAGAAAATTAAAGTAAAATTTGGAATTAAAAACTCACAAATTAAAAGGAAAAGTAAATTATAAAATCAAACTTTCAAGTCAAGAGATAGTACGAGCTTAGGTTAAGCTTAGGTTAAAGTAAACAAGTTGAAAATATGTTGATAAAAGAAAATATTAATAGTGAGCCTAGGATTTGGTAAATTCATTATTCTTGGCTTTATTATATAGGGATAGATTTAGATAGTTTAGAGAGAGATTAGAGCCTGCTATTAGAGGCTTACTACTCCATTCGAATCACTCTCAAGAACGCAAGATGGAGGAAATGTTTAAGAACATGATGATAGAGAAACAAGGAACATGCACTATTCAAATCATCTTAAGAGAATAATGTAAATTTACTGGCTTAAATATAATAGAGTACCTAGATGCATTTGAAGAGCAAGTGTGAATCCAAGGCTTACCTCATGACGTATTAGTACAGTACTTTGTTTGTGTAGTTTCTAGTTCCATACCAGAAAGCATTCAAGTACATGCTAATAAATCTTTGGAGGAGTTTAGGACAAAACTACACAAAATGTTATATCTCGAGGCTTTTAGTCAGCATAGCCATGATGGATTTTTGCGATGGGTAAGCTCCTTAAAGAGCAATGAGTCTCTAACTCATCTTCCTCAGGAGGATAGAAAGGCATTAAATCCTAACTTAATTATTCATGTCCTCAAGATATTGAGTCCTAAGGATAGAGTTGAGGTAGAGAGATGAATAGAAGAACCACGTAAAAGATATGGTCTTACTGAAGATTGGGGAAAAGTGAAATGAGAAATAGAGGTTGTAGCCCGAATGAAGCAATGAAAATTTATTTTGTATGCAAAACATAATTCTTCTCACCCTGGGAAAATACCTATTGTAGAGCAAATTGACATGCCAATGCCTACAATTGCAGCTACGACTAACGTTGTTGTTGCCCCTAAAGCTCCAATCGAATTTCAATTAGACATTTTATGTAAACAAATGGAAAATGTTATGAATATGCAGGCATCTCTTTCCAAAGAGGACGCCCAATTAAATAATAAAGTATATTCTATGAATTTAAATGAGCCTAGAGCTAGCACTAGTGGCGTAAGACAAGGAACACCCGTACAACCAGATACGCCATAGTATATTCCTCCTCAGCTAATTTTTTAGCCAACTCCACCTACGTAGTTTGCTGCTCAACTAGCTTTTCAAAGGAACAATGAGAGAAAAGGGACTAGATTGATAGGAAATTGTGTGACGTTAGGTCACGACTTGCTTTAGCCATTAATTAGGGCAAAAGAGGGAATGAAAAAGTTGTATGAAAATTGAAGGGTTTTGGTGTGCAGAACAAGAGGAGGAAAGAGGAGATGGAGGGAGAGAGAAGAAGAGAAGAGATGCTTAAATATGCATGGGAGCCTCAAAACCCACATAATGAACTCTCTTGAGGCAATGCTCTATATATGTTGTATATATATGACTATGGGGGTAAGGTCACATGACCCTTAGATCCCCAACAATCTCCTAGTTAAGGGTCAATGTGACCATAAGTGGAAAAATATACAAAGAATGATGTAAAACGCTACACTAATGTACAAGAAAAGTCTAGATCTCAACCCATATAGATCAGCCTACACCAACTGCCTCGAATAAGGTGTATCCATGCACCTGAAACTGCTCTAGATTCATATCGACAAGAGTAAAGCTCACATCTGATTGATGCACGAACTGATGAAGTTCCTGCAAAGCTCCCACTCACTCTATGCCTATGTCAATGATCAAATGACTGACAAGTCCAAGTGCAAATGCTCCAATGGCAACTGCAATATTTGGTCTCGAGCATAACAACTCGTACATCAGACTCCCGAATGCTGACAAAACCTATGCTATCTTGGCTAAAATAAGCATGTCAACCATGCCTATATCCATGGCATCCAAAGCACCATCATCAAGACCAACATGTCCTCATATATATGTGCCAACAGATGGCATGAGAAAATCCAAGAATGACTGCATAACTACCGACTCCTCAGCATCCAAATCATCCATCCCATCAACCACGGATATTTCTAGGTGTGCATCCTGAGAGCTAGTATGTTGTGGCATACACTCTCTATCATAAGACCTACCCTGCTCTATGACACCAATTGTAACATCATGTTCCATATGAGCTACCTACACAACATGCTCTACATGTGCATCCATCTGAACATCTGAATAATGCCATACATGTGCATCAAGAATGTCTTTGACCTATCTGTAGGTAGAAAAAATCAGAGATGATGAGTCTCACACCGCACATAAGGCTGAACTCCCACTAAGACCATACTATCTCTGAATGTGAAGTACCTATGGTGGATACATGTGGCCAATCTTGGCACATCTGACAAGCATAAGATTTCCCAACTCCAACTGAAAATGATGCTCACCAAGGAATGCATAACATCTGCTCTTCTGTAGCTGGCTAACTGAAATCAAGCTCATAGGGAATGAAGGCACATAACGTAGATATCTCAGTATAAGTGATGGTCCACTAGGTAGCATAAGGCATACATCTCTTGCACCCTCAATGTCATATGTTGTACATTCAACCATGACTCTAAAATGAGAATCCATAAAATGACTCACGATGTGGAGTAACATGAAAATTGGCTAATGCATCAAGTAGCCAAGCCATATGTGTGCTATCCAATGAACAAGAGGAATCTTCAGATGAACCATAGGAGAACGTGATATCACCATCTTTAGCATAATCAACTACCATAGACTCTCTTGAAATCACTACCTCACCTGCATCAGATGCATGTCTCTGACGTCATCACATCCGCTTGAAGCAACATCATCGAGTATGGCCCTCAGGAACACAGTGCCAACATCCAAGCCATCGATGTGATCTATGTCTCACATGAGTCAATGGACTCGCATACATATCATGTAGTCTCTGCCATAATGCACTACTCGTCTCGTCATACATCACAAACTCCTATATAGAATCCACAAGCTATAATCAGAGAGTGGAGCTGGCCAATGCATCTATATCCATCCATACGTGGCCGGGCATGTCACGAGGCCTCTGTGCATCTCTATGCACATACATGTGTAACCCTGCAAGACCCAATGTATGCCACATTTGAGATTTCCATTTCGGAATGTCAGTGCCATCAAATGGAGAAGACACCATGTTGGCAATCAAAGAGACTAGCAATGTAATAAGAGACTAGAAATAATACTCTATCTTCAATAGGATCAAACATGCATATCCATATGCATAACGCACACCACAAATGTGTCACTAGAGAAGAAACCATGTGAAAAACCTCACACATAATCATGCATCTAGCATGCACATAAAACGATGACCATAAGCGTGGTCATCATGTCTCCAAAGTGACCAAGTAGATGTGAAAGAATCCTGGGAGAAATTTGACAAGTATCCCCTGTAGATTGACTAATCAAACAAGATAACCAATAGCAAAAGAACAATGAGTAGAATGTCACCACCTATTACTGATCCAATCAAAGATAATGGCAAATACACATGCCAAAACCTGATGTCAATACATGCCAATACACCTCCCACTCAAGAATGACACTTAGAAGATAGTACAATTTGTCACAAATAACCTGTGACTAAGTCCATATAAATGGAGATAAGTATTGATCTAAAGCTTTCTCACAAGCATAAATGATGTACTAGAGCATTTTTCTAGCATAAGGTGTGACAAAATTTCAACAACATCTCCCTTGATAAATGGACTCTAAAACCAAATAAACCATGTGAGAATCACCATCCACATATGCCAAGAATCACACTGGCAAATAATCAATGACCATATGCTAAAGTAATTTCGAATCAAGGGGACAGATAAGTATGCAATGAAGGCTCCAATCTAGATCATGTACCTACAAAGAAAACAAAGATACAAATACCAACAAGATCCAAAATAAACTCTCATAAAAGGATGTGCAACTGGCAAGTAAATCCGTAACCAAGTGGAATTAGCAAGATAGAGACCACAATGCCACTATACATCCACTGACAATCCCTTGATGACACTCATGATGACATAAACCTCAAAAAAAAGGTTATACCACAATGTCATCTCACATACCAAACATGTGTGAAGATCATGCTCTACTCTCATATGAAGAAGCTACCACAGTGATCATACATGGACAGTTCCATCAAGCTCTAAAGGTAAGAACTTGCACACTAGAAAATCTCTCTTGAAGAAGTTTTTAAAGAAATTGAAACTATAAAAGTAAGTACGGTTCTTTTGGTGAAAATATGTTGCTCTATGTTTTGTTGTGTTAGAGGTGCTAACCTTTGTATCTAGTCTTTTTCTCTTTAGTAGACTTGAATAACTTTTTCTTGGCTATGTAACGAGATAAATAACACCTCAATCGGAGTTGCGTAGCCCAATATATGCACAAAACAAGCACTTGATGTCAATTTCACTTTCACATGCAATACTGCTATTCTATATTTTGTAGTTTTGGCGACCTTGCAGAGAGACTTTGGATCTACGTTTCTATACAAACTTATAGAAGCTAATCTAAACTACACATAACAAGTTGAATCATCTCATTCCAATTTGTAAAACTCAACTTATAGCCAAAACAGTGACCTATTGTCCAAGTGATTGTAGATTCATCCTCTACATCACTATGCATTTTTCAAATTTTCAGCACTCTAGAAGTCCGAAGTAGGTTTTGCCCCCTTCTATGAAGTTGTAGCCCTCACTACAAGCTACACAGAGAAATTTATAACGCATCAATCCAAGCTTTCGAGCTCTATTTATGGGTGAACTACTCAACTATTGTTGAGAGATGCCGACCTGCACTTTCACCTCTTGTGACCTAAGCTTCCATTGAAGCTTCTTTCATATAAGCCTCTAGCATGCTCTGATACCAATGAAGAGATTTGGTGCAAAGAACAAGAGGAGGAAGAAGGAGATGGAGGGAGAGAGAAAAAAGAGGAGAGACGTGCACATATGTGTGGGAGCCTCGAAACCCATATAATGAACTCTCTTGAGGCAATGCTCTATATATGATGTATATATATGAATATGGGGGTAAGATCACATGACTCTTACATCCCCAAAAAAAAATTAACAATCTCTAATGCAATTGCGAGTACCTTGACTGCTAGATTAGAGCTAGTAGATGATAGGCCTCTTTCTACCATAAGCCAAAATCCTTATTTGGTTGAGGTGTTGGTGACGGCTAGAGCTGAAATAATGTGTAAAATAGGATGGCGATCTCCTGTTGATCAAGCCTCTATGTATTCTCACATTGCCAATGTTGAGGAGAAATGGACACGAGATGGTATGTAGGATAATATAGAGGAGGGAGATAGGAGGGTGAGGAGAAGACAAACGAGAGAGAATGAGGAGAAAAATGACAAAAAGGTACAATTTGAAGATGCAACCTTAACTCAGGAAGAGAAAAGAAGGATAATTAAAGAGGGGAAGAAGCCAAAAGAGGAAAATATGCAATTACAAGAAAATCAAAATACTCCAAGGAAGGATGAAAAGAGGAAACTTGAAAATGAAAATAATGAAAATACTCAAACCAAACAAAAAGATGAACAAAAACAAAGTGAAGAGAAATGGAAAAAAGAAAGGAAGAAGGGCTCCATGAGCAATAATGATTTCGGAGCTCGAGAAAAAAATGATGCAAAGGAAATTTTGAATGATATACTTCTAAAAAGTCAAGTAACAATGTCCATTGAACAAGTGTTTTCAATAGAAAAACCTGAGTTCAAGGATAGTTTTATTCGACTAATTAGAAGTGGAGGTTTTATATTGCCACAAGACAAAGATATGCAAGATGTAGTGGATGCAACTCTAGCTATGAATGATGTTGTAACATTAAGTGATAGTGATTATGAAGAAGAAGAAGAGTTTATGATTGGGAGTGTGAATAGAACTTTTTTAGGACCAATTCAACCTGATGACGAGATATTGAAAAGTGAAAGTAAATTTAACACAACCTTTTGGTCACGAGGAGTGCCAGAAGTGAAAATTAGGATTGGAGATGAAAAAGATTCATGTCTAGCTCTAGCTCTAATTGACTCTTGCTTAGAGATAAACATTATCTCGAAGAAATTTTTTGATAAGTCTAGATGCCAATTGACAAAGAGCATGGCTGGAAGATGAGAACAGTTAACAATGGCTCTAGTATTTTATTAGGTGCATGCGCACATGTGCCTATAATGATAGGTGGTATTCCAAAAGAATTTCACTTGTTTGTTCAAGATAATTGTTCATATCAAGTAATTCTCGGGCAGCCATTTATAACTGAGATGAGAACGAAAAAGAAAGTGATGAATGATGGGTCATCATATGTGAGAATTCGATCCAAATCATTCTACCCAAATCATTCAAGAAATAGGAAAAACATACGGAGAAACCCCATTCACTTGAAAAATCATGTTTGGGAAGATTCACTGGCTGTGCGAGAATGTGGGGCATATTATGAACAAATTTCTGTTAGATTCCACTATTGGGTAGGACAATAGTGGAAACTGTTTCGATGTCTCGCCTAATGATGTATATAAATGTGAAAATTATTTATTTTGTACTCCTACTACTAGTTTATAACTTACTACAAAAGAAAACCTTAAAAAATATTCAGAAAGAGAAAAGAAAAAATACCTTAGGAATTTAGGATTCATTTTACTTGATGAAAAAAATTGAGTGTGTAATTGAACTCTCGAAAAGTACTACTTTGATAGAAGAGCTTGAAACTGCTATCCAAGAAAAATTAGAATCAAAATTTATTATTCTTAACTCTATTCAAGAGTATGAGTTTAGTACTAATTTTATCCTTGAGTATGTCTTTGCTTGCAATATTGCCAACTCTTGTCGTAGATAGAGGGAGACACCATCCTCTCTCTCTCTCTCTCTCTCTCTCTCTCTCTCTCTCTCTCTCTCCCCCCCCCTCTCTCTCTCTCTTTGCAATCTTTTGAGTGCGCATCAATCTGCAGCTACATTTAGTCTCTCTCTCTCTCTCTCTCTCTCTCTCTCTCTCTCTCTCTCTCTCTCTCTCTCTCTCTCTCTCTCTCTCTCTCTCTCTCTCTCTCTCTCTCTCTCTCTCTCTCGCTCGCTCTCCCCATCTCTCTACCCCTCTCTCTCTCTCCACCCTCTTTGATCGAATGACATGCTAGACTTCCACCATAGTAGTGCAACTCTCTCTCTCTGTCTCTCTCTCCTCTCTCTCTCTCTCTCTCTCTCTCTCTCTCTCTCTCTCTCTCTCTCTCTCTCTCTCTCTCTCTCTCTCTCTCTCCTCTCTCTCTCTCTCTCTCTCTCCCTCCCTCCCTCCCCCTCCCTCCCCCCCTCCTTCCCTCCCTCCCCCCTGCCTCCCTCCCTCCCCTCCCCCCCTCCCCCCCTCCCTCCCTCCCTCCCTCCTCTCTCTCTCTCTCTCTCTCTCTCTCTCTCTCTCTCTCTCTCTCTCTCTCTCTCTCTCTCTCTCTCTCTCTCTCTCTCTCTCTCTCTCTCTCTCTCTCTCTCTCTCTCTCTCTCTCTCTCTCTCTCTCTCTCTCTCTCTCTCTCTCTCTCTCTCTCTCTCTCTCTCTCTCTCTCTCTCTCTCTCTCTCTCTCTCTCTCTCTCTCTCTCTCCTCTCTCTCTCTCTCTCTCTCTCTCTTCTCTCTCTCTCTCTCTCCCTCTCTCTCTCTCTCTCTCTCTCTCTCTCTCTCTCTCTCCTCTCTCTCTCTCTCTCCTATCTCTCTCTCTCTCTCTCTCTCTCTCTCTCTCTCTCTCTCTCTCTCTCTCTCTCTCTCTCTCTCTCTCTCTCTCTCTCTCTCTCTCTCTCTCTCCTCCCTCCCTCCCTCCCTCCCCCTTCCTCCTCCCTCCCCTCCCTCCTCTCTCTCTTCCTCTCTCCTCTCTCTCTCTCTCCTCTCTCTCTCTCTCTCTCTCTCTCTCTCTCTCTCTCTCTCTCTCTCTCTCTCTCTCTCTCTCTCTCTCTCTCTCTCTCTCTTCTCTTCTCTAACCCCGACCCTGCCATCCCCCTAGCCCGCAACCCCATAGCCTCACAGCCCGCATTCCTGGTCTCCCCTCTTCCCCAACGGTTCCCCAACCTACCAAGCGCACCCATATCTCATAACGATAGATTTTTTCCTCCGACAAGCCCACGTCAATGGATGAAAAAGGAAAGGATATCATTGTTATTTGATATATATATCGAGATACCACAAATACTATAAGAAATGTGCATGCATGTGGATTTGGCAGAGCATCAAATGAAGAAGCAGTCTTTCTGAAGTTGTGGTAGTTAGGTCATTAGAGGAACATATCTTATTAACAGATGTCAGTAAGATGTAAAAGTGTTAAATTGATATTGCTACCAAAACTTGGAGGTTGTAGAAGCCATATTTTGAAAGGGCCTAGTTGAAGGAGTTAATTAAAGTTGGCTACTAGAGTCTTATTTGGCATACCCCTCCAATTTTGGGATAATCCCTTTGGCGCACACTCAATGAACATTGGGATTTGGCAAGGACCTCTTGGCCTCTTGAAGCCTTTTAAAGCAAAGTGTGTGGCACTCATTGGGAACAATGTACATCTTACATCTTACAACTTAGGGGGTCTTTTCTTAAACATAGTGGGCATATTTTAGCAGTTGTATTATACGACATCTTTTGTGGTCCACTCTCTGCACTCTGTTGTTGCATGCATATTCTTGGGGGTCACTCTGCGGTGAGAATATAGAGTTTGGGCTTCCTTGTGGATGGCTAATAACACTCCAATGTGATTAAGGGGCTTCGTTCTAGTTATTCGGTGTGGTTCAGGAGTATTTCTTTGGAGAAAGTGTTCATCTTTATGTATTCATTGGAGCAAGTCTTCATCTTGTTGTCATCATTGTGTCAGATAGAGCTCTAGTGTTGATTTTGTTTAGCTTCTAAAATGGCATGTTAGCCCACTACATTAACTTTTCTGAGCCTTTTGGCCCACTGTTATCATTTTCCTGAACTAAGGAGTGGCTTCTTTTTCTATTATTGACACTTATCATTACTCTTCTCTATGTGATTCTGTTGTAGAGTGTCCCTATTGCTAGTGTGTGTGCCTGCATGCAGGAATATTAAAGGGTATAATTCCCTAAGGAGAACCCCCCTTGACTAGACGGAGTACTAGAAGTGTATACTATTTAGTCTTGCTGGAAGTGGGTACCCTAGTACCTCCTCTAGACCGTCTATTGGCCTAATTTTTGTTTATATATATATATATATATATATATATATATATATATATATATATATATATATATATATATATATATATATATATATATATATATATATATATATATATATATATATATATATATATATATATATATATATATGATTAGGTGGAAATAGATCTTGCTAGTTGGGAAAAATTAGCAATTGATTGAAAGGGTATGTTAATAGCTCATTATTATTTATTTGACTTCCAATTGATCTTAGTTGATACTATTTTTTGTACTTCATGGTTTGTTACTCTACACGTCAGGTATTCAATGTGGGTACTTCTTGGTGTATACTTAATAATATGAGATCAAAAAAGTATGCGATCTACTTCATAATATCCAAGACTACACATGTTGGAAATATTCTAACCAATGAACATAGAAAATTTAGAATGAACATAGAAATTTTATGCTCATTTCCTCTTCATCAAGAAGAAAAACTTATGTGTGCATTCTTATCGTGCATTCCTAGATGTTTCCTTTACAAGGATGGTTGCAGCAAACAGGCATATATGGATTAACTTGTGAGTAAGGTTCCATTCCCCTTAACAATAAGGTTCTATTCACCACAGATGAGACAGTAAGGTTCTATTCCCCATAACAATTAGTAGAAGCCGGAGTGAAGCTTCTGGACATCCAATACAAAATCTTGACTTCATTCCAGTGCACTCGTAATGGAAACATACCACCACATTCTTGCTAGCAGGCGTCTATGTATCGACCCTCGTGATCCCATTCATGACTAGAGTCGATTATGTTGCTCACAACCGCGAACATGTATGACAGTTTGCTCCTTGATTTTATAAGTGGACAATCTAGTGCTGGTCCTAATGAGGCAACTTCTCAAGCTTTAGAGGTTTGATTTGATGATGCACATCACTTTCTTTTTTATGTAGATTTACAAGATCCACTTGTTGATGAGAAAAGTAATATTGAGGAGTCAAAAACTATGCCAAAATGGATGGTGTAGATTTTTTGTGAGAGGAAATTAGATGCAGCTCTATCATATTGTACTCGTTCAAGCTCTCATAGTGCTTCTCTTGCATCAAATTGCTATGCTTTGAATACCTCCAGTGTTTGTGATGAGAATGAGCCAGTTGCATTTGATGAAGCACAAAATAAAAATGTATGTTTTTCAACCTCGTGGCTTTCTGTAGAAAGCTGCATGAAAACCAAGTGTGCAAGTTGAAAAAGGCATTATATGGTTTAAATCAAGCACCACATGCTTGGTATGACAAAATACATGCCTATCTAATTGCACATGGTTTTGAGAATAGTCCAACTCAAAGCACCTTATATGTTAAGCATGCAAATGATGTGGTTCTGATCATTGTTGTCTATGGTGATGATATCCTGCTCACTCGTTCTCATGAAAAGCATATTCTTGATTTTAAGGCTTATTTGCATGCCTCATTTGAGATCTCACATTTGGGCATTTCCATCATTATTTGGGCATTCCATTTACGCAAGTTGATGGTGGAATAGTTTTGTGTCAAACAAAATATATTGACACATTATTAGAGAGTTTTGGCCTTGAAGACTGTTAACCTATTACTTCTCCTATGGAGGCAGGTTTACAGTTGAGTCTTCATGATGTTGGACATTCATTTGATGCTGCTCTCTATTCAATAGGCTATTGGATTCTTGATTTAATCATCCATTACTAGGCTAGATTCTCACTATGTAGTCTCACATATGGTTTTTTCTTTACTCTCAGTGTGCTACTTACTATGACACTTGTGTATCCACTAGTGGCTTTTGATTCATGCTTGGTAGCTCATGTTTATCTTGGTTGAGCAAGAAGCACCCTATGGTGGCTACTTCCAATTGTGCGGCTCAATATAGGGCCCCTTTCATAGTGACTCTTGAGTATTTGTGGCTCAGATGCATTATGGTTGAATTGGGTGTTGGTTAGTCTTCTTATACCACCATCTTCACTTATAGTTAGAGTGCATTGACAATTGCAAGGAACCCTATGTTCAATGATCCCACTAAGCACATTGAGGTGCACTATCATTATGTGAGGGACAGGTTCTCTATTGGATAGATCAGTTTGTCATATGTGTCCACATAGGGGAACATTTAGACCTTTTCAAAGAGGCTTTCCCTAGGAAGAAGTTTGAATATTTCTACAAAGCTTTAGGCTTACTTCCTTTCGTGGATTGATTCCACATAGATTGGCACTTTATTATACATGAGCTCGAGCTCTTCATTCATCACATCATTCTCAGGGGAGATCCGTTGATATATTTAGGTATTGATGTGTGTGAACACACTAGGACTCTCGGGGCACATTTTTCCCTATTTAGGAGCTGTTCTCTACCAGCTTGTATATATGTCTATATCCCTAATGGGCAACTTAACTTTGTAATTTCTCTTTGTAATACATTCAATATCGTGTGTTGTGTTCCAAGCTTATTTTTCTTCCTTATGCTATTTGCGTGCTTCCCTAGACCTCCAACTCTAATGGAAAGAGGACGAAAGTTATGATGCAGAGAAATGGATCACTGTCGAGAATAAAAAACACTCGTCCAAAAATAAGAGACAAGCAAGCAAAATAAAAACAAAAAGCAAAGATGGTTTAATATGAAACTTAGAGAGTGAAGATTATAATGATATTAGTAAATTGTTGAAGGGGTTGGTAAAATTGTAGAACATCTCCATCTATCAGAAAGTAGTTATATCCAACTAGTGTCAATCAATGGGATATGATTATAATACATATTATAATCCAAACTACAAAGCATGTAGACCCACACATATCCTCGCAAATATAAGAAGAGCAGGCTAATAAAGTGACACCCCAACCTTTCATGTCTCAGTTTAATATTTATCAACAACAAAAGAATTTTAACAATAATTGGAAAAATAAGTAGAGACACTCTTTTGAGAATGGATATAATTAAGTGTGAATCTATTGCACAAATATAGGTCATTGTTTAGGCCCCGTGTTATGAACTATGGTGTAAACAAAAAAATGGCAACCCTTATATTGGAAAGGCAAGCTCCAACTGTACAAGCATATGAACCGGATCTTAAGTAGACACTTGAAGAATCGTGAAGCAACGAGTGAAGGAGGAGAACTCGCGCATTTGAAGTCCAAGTTGAATCTTCCTCATTTCTTTCAATCAATGACCTATCATGATTAGGTTCGATGAATCCTATTTTCTAGTGTATGATCATCGTATCATTTACAAAATCTTTTTAAAATATCATACTTTGAGTTTGTATGATTGCACATGTGTTATCACATCAGGAACTTGATAAGCCATTAGGCCCCTTGCTTAGCAAACCCCCTGCTTTTTTTAGTCTTTTCTCCTCATTTATATAGCAATAGCTCACACTCTATTTTGACACTCAAGGAGCTAGATAGCTCTTAGCATAGAGCAGATTTTCCTCTTCATACATTATCCATTTGGTGTACTCTTTGGTTTGTTGGAAAGATATAGTCTTTTTACATTGCCTCAAACTTCTGTCTTAATGCTGCATGTTCTAAGGTAAATCTTTTGTAGAGTGAACAATGGTCTATGTGTTTATGATATGAAGGCAGTGAGTAGTCTGTCTTGAAAGCATTGATCCTTAGAGTAGAAGCAAGTGTGATGAATGAGATACGTTCCATTACTAAGGTCTTATAGTCATGTTGATTCACCAAAATCTATAGGCCTCCATTCCACTAGAAAGCTTCTGGTAGTGGCAACATACCAGCACCTTCTTTCTAGCAGGCGTATGCGTATTGACCCTCACGGGGTGAGTAGCACGAGAGTAGAAATGCTGACACCTTCGTGCAATACTTCCAACACTTCCACACACGCAACTCCACCATGTCACACAATATCACCATCTACAACAAAAGCGGTCCTCACTATCCACTTACAAGTGAACTTTCGAGCGTGGTGACCTCGGAAACTACATTAGGTCTTGGCGACTGTCAGACACTAAGGGTGTGCAATGTCTCCCCTAGCCTCCTTGTGATGCAGGGCGGACATGAGATGATTACGACAGGAGAGGAATAGGATTCTGCTCACATTGTTAGAATCGTCACTTAGAGAGGCTAATGCAAGTCAGTTTGAATGAGCAGCTGCCTCCTTTCACACCCTCAACAGATTTGGTGAACCGGACATGAAACGTGACCCTAGTGTGCTTAGGATTTTTGTTTTTGTTTTTCAATATTAACTACAAAATTTAACCTTTAATTCTTCTTGTTTGCACGTGAGTACTGAAAGAAGAAGCAAAGAAAAAAGCAATGACAAGTGAAGATCATGTTGCTACCTACTCTTTTCTCTTGATGTTGAGGGCTATTCCTTAGGGAACTGAGCATCTCCATGGGAAGAAGGGAATTCAAGCTGCAGAATCCTCGTCACTTCATTTCCCTCTCCCCCTCCCCCCTATCAACTTATAAGAAGACCACTAATACAAAATCACTTTTAGTTTGTACTTAGGTTTGATTTATTAAGAAATTTTGTAAAGAATTATCACGGTGCATATTAGAACCATCTACATCGAGCAACTTCAGGTAAGGTGTTTATTCAAGTTCCTTTATTTTTGTACAATCACATCACAAAAAAGAAGGATTGTTTTCATTTGCAGTAGAAAGTAGGCACATTACAATTGCATTTGTAAGGCACTAAAACATCATTGCATTAAAAAATATTAGTTTGTTTAGCATTGCAAGAAACTACATATTAGGATTGTTTATTTGAAAACAAAGGATTGCTTTAAAAGGTGCTTGAAAAGATTTACTTGATTTCATGAAAAAAGTTTTATTCTAAATAGAAGACTTAGGTTTTTTAAGTTGACACTTACTTGACTGCACAAAAAGAGTTTTATTTTAATAGATAGGCTTAGGTTTTTATTTAAGTAGTTGTTATTCTTTCTTCCTACTCTGTTAAGTTCCAAAATTAAATTAAGAATATTTATTTAAGTAATTGGTAGTATTTCTTGTTTTTCGTACTACATTAAAATAAAAAACATTCAAATTAAGAAAACTTATTTAAAACTTTTAAAAACTATCTAAACATTAATTTTCATTAGAGTACCTTTGGGATTAAACACTCAAAGGTTAGAAAATTAAAGTAACTTTGGAACTAAAAACTCAAAAATTAGAAAGAAAAGTAAATTATAAAATCAAACTTTCAAGTCAAGAGATAGTACAAGCTTAGGTCGATCATTCCATTAAGAGATTTTGATGGGAAGCTCTTAACAAGATAAGTGGCAGGTAGATACACTTTCTACCCACAAATAATTAGGTTTTTTTTTTTCATTTAGCATTGACCTAGTTGTTTCAACAATTAGTCTATTTCTCCTCTCTGCCACCCCATTTTGCTCAGGGTATACCTTGTGTAATTTATCTTTTGGTTCTCTATCCTACAAGAATGCATCAAACTCATTTGCAAAGTACTCCCCTTCTCCATCTGACCTTAATCTCTTTAGA